>PVHO010007763.1:0-57317 GCA_004024885.1 Saguinus imperator | reverse complement strand
CTTTTGTCAGGTTTATCAAAGATTGTATGGTTGTAGATATGTTGTGTTGCCTCCGATGCCTCTGTTCTGTTCCATTGGTCTATATCTCTGTTATGGTACCAGTACCATGCTGTTTTGATTACTGCAGCCTTGTAGTATAGTTTGAAGTCCGGTAGTGTGATGCCTCCCACTGTGTTCTTTTTGCTTAGAATTGACTTGGCTATGCGGGCTCTCTTTTGGTTCCATATGAAGTTTAAGGTGGTTTTTTCCAGTTCTGTGAAGAAAGTCAATGGTAGCTTGACGGGGATAGCATTGATTCTGTAAATTACTTTGAGCAGTATAGCCATTTTCATGATACTGATTCTTCCTAAACATGAACATGGAATGTTTCTCCATCTGTTTGTGTCCTCTCTTATTTTGTTGAGCAGTGGTTTGTAGTTTTCCTTGAAGAGGTCCCTTACATTCCTTGTAAGTTGTATTCCTAGGTATTTTATTCTTTTTGTAGCAATTGTGAATGGCAGTTCATTCTTG
Organism: Saguinus imperator; assembly: GCA_004024885.1. Lineage (NCBI taxonomy): Eukaryota > Metazoa > Chordata > Mammalia > Primates > Cebidae > Saguinus > Saguinus imperator. The sequence goes on along the minus strand of PVHO010007763.1, from coordinate 56,807 downwards.
ATTTGGTTCTCTTTAAGTCTGTTATTGGTGTATAGGAATGCTTGTGATTTTTGCACATTGATTTTATATCCTGAGACTCTGCTGAAGTTGCTTATCAGTTTCAGGAGTTTTTGGGCTGAGGCGATGGGGTCCTCTAGGTATACTATCATGTCATCTGCAAATAGAGACAATTTGCCTTCCACCTTTCCTATTTGAATACCCTTTATTTCTTTTTCTTGCCTGATTGCTCTGGCTAGAACTTCCAGTACTATATTGAATAGGAGTAGTGAGAGAGGGCATCCTTGTCTAGTGCCGGATTTCAAAGGGAATGCTTCCAGTTTTTGCCCATTAAGTATGATATTGGCTGTTGGTTTGTCATAAATAGCTTTTATTACTTTGAGATACGTCCCGTCAATACCAAGTTTATTGAGGGTTTTTAGCATAAAGGGCTGTTGAATTTTGTCAAATGCCTTCTCTGCGTCAATTGAGATAATCATGTGGTTTTTGTTTTTGGTTCTGTTTATGTGGTGAATTACATTTATAGACTTATGTATGTTGAACCAGTCTTGCATCCCCGGGATGAATCCTACTTGATCATGATGGATAAGTTTTTTGATGTGCTGTTGCAGTCGGCTTGCCAGTATTTTATTGAAGATTTTTGCATCTATGTTTGTTATGGATATTGGCCTGAAGTTTTCTTTTCTTGTTGAGTCTCTGCCAGGTTTTGGTATCAGGATGATGTTGGTCTCATGAAATGATTTGGGAAGGATTCCCTCTTTTTGGATTATTTGGAATAGTTTCAGAAGGAATGCTACCAGCTCCTCCTTTGTGTGTCCGGTAGAATTTGGCTGTGAACCCATCTGGACCTGGACTTTTTTTGTGTGGTAGGCTCTTAATTGCTGCCTCAACTTCAGACCTTGTTATTAGTCTATTCATAGTTTCGACTTCCTCCTGGTTTAGGCTTGGGAGGACACAGGTGTCCAGGAATTTATCCATTTCTTCCAGGTTTACTAGTTTATGTGCATAAAGTTGTTTGTAATATTCTCTGATGATGGTTTGAATTTCTGTGGAATCTGTGGTGATTTCCCCTTTATCGTTTTTTATTGCATCTATTTGGTTGTTCTCTCTTTTCTTTTTCATCAGTCTGGCTAGTGGTCTGTCTATTTTGTTGATCTTTTTGAAAAACCAGCTCTTGGATTTATTGATTTTTTGAAGGGGTTTTTGTGTCTCTATCTCCTTCAGTTCTGCTCTGATCTTAGTTATTTCCTGTCTTCTGCTAGGTTTTGAGGTTTTTTGATCTTGCTCCTCTAGCCCTTTCAATTTTGATGATATGGTGTCAATTTTGGATCTCTCCACTCTTCTCATATGGTCACTTATTGCTATATATTTTCCTCTGGAGACTGCCTTAAATGTGTCCCAGAGATTCTGGTATGTTGTGTCTTTGTTCTTGTTGGTTTTGAAGAACTTCTTTATTTCTGCCTTCATTTCATTGTTTATCCAATCAACATTCAAGAGCCAGTTGTTCAGTTTCCATGAAGCTGTGCGGTTTTGAGTTAGTTTCTGAATTCTGAATTCTAACTTGATTGCACTATGGTCTTAGAGACTGTTAGTTATTATGTCAGTTGTTTTGCATTTGCTGAGGAGTGCTTTACTTCCAACATGTGGTCAGTTTTAGGGTAGGTGTGATGTAGTGCTGAGAAGAATGTATATTCTGTGGATTTGGGGTGGAGAGTTCTGTAAATGTCTATCAGGTTTGCTTGTTCCAGGTCTGAGTTCAAGCCCTGGGTGTCCTTGTTAATTTTCTGTCTGGAATATTGACAGTGGAGTGTTAAAGTCTCCCACTATTATTGTGTGGGAGTCTAAGTCTCTTTGTAAGTCATTAAGAACTTGCCTTATATATCTGGTTGCTCCTGTATTGGGTCCATATATATTTAGGATTGTTAGCTCTTCTTGTTGTATCAATCCTTTTACCATTATGTAATGACCTTCTTTGTCTCTTTTGATCTTTGTTGCTTTAAAGTCTATTTTATCAGAGATGAGAATTGCAATTCCTGCTTGTTTTTGCTCTGCATTTGCTTGGTAAATCTTCCTCCATCCCTTTATTTTGAGCCTTTGTGTATCCTTGCATGTGAGATGGGTTTCCTGGATACAGCATACTGATGGGTTTTGGTTTTTTATCCAATTTGCCAGTCTCTGTCTTTTGATTGGTGCATTTAGCTCATTTATATTTAGGGTTAATATTGTTATGTATGAATTTGATACTGCCATTTTGATGCTAGCTGACTGTTTTGCCCGTTAGTTGATGCAGGTTCTTCATTTCGTTGATGCTCTTTAGCATTTGGTATGTTTTTGGAATGGCTGGTACTGGTTGTTCCTTTCTATGTGTAGTGCCTCTTTCAGGAGCTCTTGTAAAGCAGGCCTGGTGGTGATGAAATCTCTGAGTACTTGCTTGTTTGCAAAGGATTTTATTTTTCCTTCACTTATGAAGCTCAGTTTGGCTGGATATGAAATTCTGGGTTGAACGTTCTTTTCTTTAAGGATGTTGAATATTGGCCCCCACTCTCTTCTGGCTTGTAGAGTTTCTGCCGAGAGATCTGCTGTGAGTCTGATGGGCTTCCCTTTGTGGGTGACCTGACCTTTTTCTCTGGCTGTCCTTAGTATTTTCTCCTTCATTTCAACCCTGGTGAATCTGACGATTATGTGCCTTGGGGTTGCTCTTCTTGCGGAATATCTTTGTGGTGTTCTCTGTATTTCCTGGACTTGAATATTGGCCTGCCTTGCTAGGTTGGGCAAATTTTCCTGGATAATATCCTGAAGAGTATTTTCCAGCTTGGATTCATTCTCTTCATCACATTCTGGTACACCTATCAAACGTAGTTTAGGTCTCTTCACATAGTCCCACATTGCTTGGAGACTTTGTTCATTCCTTTTTGCACTTTTTTCTCTAATCTTGGTTTCTCATTTTATTTCATTGAGTTGATCTTCGACTTCTAATATTCTTTCTTCTGCTTGGTCAATTCGACTGTCGAAACTTGTGCATGCTTCGCGAAGTTCTCGTGTTGTGGTTTTCAGCTCCTTCAATTCATCATATTCCGCTCTAAGTTGTCCATTCTTGTTATCATTTCCTTGAATCTTTTTTCAGATCTTTTTTCAAGGTTCTTAGTTTCTTTGCATTGATTTAGAACATGTTCTTTTAGCTCACGGAAGTTTCTCATTACCCACCTTCTGAAGTCTGATTCCATCATTTCATCACACTCATTCTCTGTCCAGCTTTGTTCCTTTGCTGGTGAGGAGTTTTGGTTCTTTGTAGGAGGCGAGGTGTTTTGGTTTTGGGTGTTTTCCTCCTTTTTGCGCTGGTTTCTTCCCATCTTTGTGGGTTTATCCACCTGTCATCTGAGTAGTTGCTGACTTTTCAATTGGGTCTCTGAGTGGACGCCCAGATTGTTGATGATGAAGTATTTCTGTTACTTAGTTTTCCTTCTAACAGTCTAGCCCCTCTGCTATATGACTGCTGAGGTCCACTCTAGGCCCTGCTTGTCTGGGGTACACCTGTAGCAGCTGCGGAACAGTGAGGGATGCTACCAGTTTCTTCTTCTACTATCTTTGTCCCAGAATGATGCCCACCAAATATCAGTCTGATCAGTCCTTTTTGAGGTGACTCTTTGGATATACAGGGATCAAGGAGCTGCTTGAGGAGGTGGTCTGTACTTTATAGGAGCTCAAGTGCTGAGCTGTGAGCTCTGCTGATCATTCAGGGCTGTTAGGCAGGTATGTTTAAATCTGCTGCAGCAGAACTCATAAAACCCTTTTTTTTTCTCAGATGCTCTGTCTCAGGGAGTTAGGGCTTTCTTTATGAGTATCCGTTGCACTGTCCTGCCCAGCCAGGAGGCAGTGTAGTCACTATTTGCCTGCTGAGGCTCCGCCCTGCTGCTGTGGGCTCCACCCTACTGCCATGGGCTCCGCCCTGCTGCCTTGGGCTCTACCCTGTTGCAGTGGGCTCCGCCCTGTTGGCGGAGTCTCTCTTTTATGGCAGGTTGCTTCGGCAGTGGCAGGCTGCATCAGCAATGGGAGTGTACCTCAGTAGGGGCAGAATGCCTCAGTAATGGCGGACGCCCCTCCCCAACCAAGCTGCACCGTCCTGGGTTTAGCTGTGCCCTCAGTGAAACTCTCAACCCCGAGCGTTTCGAATTTGTCCCTGTGGGGGACCCGCCAATCCTGATCACCTGGCTGCCTGCCTCAGAGCCCCCTTTTTTTTTTTTTACGTTGAACGGTTGACTCTCTCCCAGGTGTTTCAGTCGCCTGCTGATAGGGCACCAGGATCTGTGTGATTTCCCGTGCAGCGACCCACTGCGCCAGCTCAGACGTCACTTCCCGGGAATCTCCTGGTCTGGCTCACTGTCCAAGTCCTGTTTAATCAGATGGCTATGTTAATCTGCCCTCCCAAATCTCAGATTGCCAGTTTAACAGGGCACCCAGACCTGTGCATTTTTTGCGGAGTGCCGCTCTGCTGCGGCGCTGGCCAAAACGGCTGTGCCAGCTGAAACAGCTGCGCTGAGGTCCCATGTCTCTCCTACACCTGGATATTTCCCTGTTCTGTGGGCAAGAACGATCCGTCTGGAAATGTGGCTTGCACTCACCCTCTGTGTATTCACTGAGAGTTGCAATCCTGGGTTGCTCCTACCACGCCATCTTCCGAAGCTTCTACACAATATTGTTTTAAAGTATTTGTGTAGTCTTCAAATGGAAACAATCAAATAAAGTAAGCAAATAATCTCACACTTTTATCAAAAGAAACTTCAGCTCCATAAACTTAGATTCTGTCTGTTTTAAAACACAATAGTTACCAACAGCGGCGTGGACCCCTGCATGAGTCCTGAGGGGACTTGGTATTTGCATTTTAACATACTCCACAAGTGATTCTTATCACACTGAAATTCGAGAACTGCCCCAGAATATTCTAATTTACTATTACAATTTGAGAAAATGTTCCACAAACACTGTTACTATGTTCTTTGTGTAATCTTGGAGGTTGAAATGAACAAATCAGGGTATTTGTTTTTTGTTTCTGGGGTTTTGTTTTTTGTTTGTTTTACCTGATTTTTTAAAAAGAGTGAAAGATATGTAAATAATTCAAGAAGAAATCATGTATGATAAAGATCTAAAGAAATGAGTTATACATTTTTCCCAGTTGGGGTTTAATATGGTCGGACTTACACATTTTTACAACTGGATTAAGCCTATTCTGTGGCATCATCCAATTATAATTTGTGAGAGAAGGATTACTTTGTTGGAAAATTAAACCAAAACAGCTTGCAAATATATGTCCTTGCCATCAGACATAATGCACAAAACACTATTTAGGCAAATTCACCAATGGACACCGTGTACTACAACATTTTTTTCAGTAAAGCCTCAGCTCATAGCAGTTTGAAATGGAATGCCCAAACAATGAAACACCTGTGCTATAAGTAAAATATCTTGTTACATTTTTATTAACCAACAAACTGTTCAGAATGTCTTATCAGTGTGTCACACAAACATATAAAGTCCTGTGAAACTACTCAGAATCTGCTGTAATCCAATAAATAGAAGTGGATACTTCTTTAAAGATAGTTCACATTCAATTCTGAAACAATTCCTTATATCCTTTTCTCAGTTTTTCAGACTAAATCAGCTCTTTGTACATTTTTTGTTTTAACACTGGGCTACAGCTAGCCTCAGAAGCCTCTTGAAGCCCTCTATGATGGCCTGGACTGTCCCTGAGTCCTACAAGACCTCAGACCTCTTATTTCTACTCTAGCAAACAGTCTTACTAGCCCATTTCAAGTCCAAAAGATTTAGATTGTTCTCCTAGAAGGCTCCTCGGAAGATGTAAGACTACCCAGGTAACTCAGTCTAGTTGTGAGCATCCCCGGGTACACAGTGTATTAGTCAAGCCAGATCTAGTCCCTTCTTTTCTGTCTGTTGAAGTAACTGTAACCCAATGCAGAAATCCCTAACAAGGGCTTTGTGGACAGGCTTCACTGATTTCATAAAATGCTTGAGATTGTGTGTGAAGACTTCATACAGAAGTGAATATATGAATTTTCCTAAGGAGATTTTCCATGACTTTCTCTGGTTTCTCAAAAGGGTCTTTGACATTAAAGATTATGACATTCTCCTCGTGAATGCAGTATATTTAGAATTTCTCCCTTGTATTTATAGGCCTTCTTCATACTTTGACCATTTACTTCTTTGTGTCCTGTGTACTACCAGTGTATTGAGAAAAAAAATGAGCAGCTTCCCTTGTGTATCAGTTAGGAATTGACTTTTCCTGCTAGTAACAGAGACCCTGTCACAGTGGCTCAAACAAATCAGGAATTTATTCTTTTTTGTAAAAGAAATCTGAGAGAAGATAATTCAGAGTCTTTATGTGGCCAAGAAGATGTCCTTAGAGACACAGCCTTCTATCTTTTCTGCTCAGACATCCTTAGCACTTAGCTTTGTACCTTATGATGACAAGAGAGCTGCCATCTGTCTGTTTTTCTGAAAAGGAAATGTCCTAAATGTTCCACAAAATAAATTTGACTTTACATCCTATTTGCCAGAACATAGCAGCGAGAAAGGTTGAGAAATAAATGTTTTAGATAGGCAACTTATGTCCCCCACCTCACCCTCCAAAAAATCAGGTTTTTGTTACTAAAGAAGAAAGAGAAAATATATTCAGTAGGCAAGTAGGAATCTTGTATATTTTTTATGGAAACAAATGTCAATGAAGTAATTTACTTCTTAAGATTCCTTGGGTATTCTACCTGTTGCTACATACCACTCAGTGAAGAAGGGAGGACTTCCTTCTTCCCATTGCCCTGTTTTTCTCAGTCCTTGGGGGGAAAATGATCTGAGAACCTGTCTCTGTCATTAAAGAATTCCTTCGCTTTTCTTCTCTCACTGTGGTTACACTCAGCCCTTCCTTGGATTTACCTTGAGCCTTCCCGGTAAGCTGAGTTCACTTTATTGAAGCTCAGCTCAGCCTCAGTTGGTAGCATGGGTGGGAATCCTGGACTCTGTATGTCTTTCTGTATTCTGTCTCACTTACCATGATTTATACGGTACACCAGAGGGCTGCTTTCCTGTCTTTTGTGAGAAAAACACCCAGAACCCCATTTGTCTTTCTTCCCCTTGAAGGATTCTGATTTATTAACCAGAATGAGTTCTCAAGATGACATCAGCCTGTCCGTGAGAGCACGGCGCATGTGTGCTCCAGTAGTCAGATGGGGCAGGACTGTTCTAAAGCCAGTATCTCTGTGTCTTTGAGCAAATTACTTATGCTCAGTAAGCCATCGTTTTCCCATAAGTAAAATGACGGTGATAGTATCTGCTCTAATGATAGAGAGATGAAGTTTGCACCTGAAAGGTAGTATTTTCTCTTAGCAGTTACACCCTTATAACTCCTTTAGCATGAAGACAGCATTCCCACTTCAGTGCAGGCAGCCTGCTGCTATATTTGCACCACAGAGTTTGACTTCCAGTCCCTGGAAGAGAGGAAGGCTTTGGGTTTAGCAGGAGAAAATGCAAAGAGGCCAGGCCTCAATCTACTGGGTAAAGGACAGACAGCATTCTGAACTCCACGGATGGTCTGTTGTGTCCTCCCAGCCAAGAAGCTGATGGCTGCAGGATGCACCCTGAGCTACATGAGAGGTACAGTTAGGGGAGGAAATGGTATCCCTGGGAATCAATGTGAACATTTTCACAACAAACTGGGGAATGGCTTCCATCCAGAATGGTTTCTCTGTTTGGTTTTCTGCCTTGAGAACTATATGTATAAAAGTCATCAGCAGTGCATGGAAGAGGGCTCTTTAAAAACCATCAGACTGAAAGTCCCTAGATGCTGTGGGCTGAACAGGCTCTCTCTTCTGCCTGCCAGAGAATCCAAGCCCTGTCTGACTTCCTGTGAAGCTAGTCAGGGCAGAACATCTTTTCTCCGGATCCTCTTCTCAGCAGCAGCCACAGCAGTAAATCTTCAGTGAGGCCTCATTAAGCAAGTTCCTTTCTGAACTCCCCCCACCCACCCTCCAGACCTCTTGCAACCACCACTGCCATTCTAGCATGTTATTATTTTCCCCTCCTAAGCTAGCATTTTCCTCACACCCGGCACCCAGGCCTCCCCACACAGCTCTCGCTTTCCTTAACAGACTCTTCAGCTGGAATCTCTCCAAAGGGTGTGTTTGTGCAATCAAAAACTTCCCTTTTCGTTTTATCGCATCATTGAACATATCAGATAAGACCCAGCACAGGGAGATAAGGGGAGAGAAGAAAAAAAAAGGAGGGAGGGAGAGAAAGGTCTTTTGGGCTTGATTGGTGGAGGATGGGGGCTAGGCAAAGGGAGCACAGGAAGGCGGAAGAAGAAATCTTCACATCAGCATTTAGAATCATGTAGGCTCAGCAAACACGGACATATTTGGGGCAGCCTCTCCCCATCTGTCCCCAGCCCCTTCTCAGGAAGCTGCACAGTATTCAGCCCTATAGCAAATGACTGTCCATGACTGGAAAAGACCATATAAAAGAAATCAGACACAAGATACAGTGAGACGCAGGACACCAGGACATTAAATAGTTAATTTTTAGCAAACCCAGATTGCATTTCCATCATGTGCAAGCAGTCAGCTGCTATTGTAGGTCACCAAGATACAACGCATTATTTCTACAGTTTGTGGAAAACATTAGGCAGCTGTAATAAAGTCAATGGTATTTCCTTCCTTACTGAAACATGACTTCAGTAAATCCCCCATTTAAATTTTTTTCCCTTTCTAAACATTTCTCTCCATCTGCACGATAAGTCAATAAAATAAATTAAAAGTTAAAATCCCTAATGAAATTTTATCAGGCATGAAATGGCATTTAAACCAGAGTTGCCACCCGGGCTTAGATGGGTGAAAACTGACCCGAACTTGAGGGGATATAAAAAGCAGAGGGAGGGTAACAGCAAATTTCAGTGGCCTTTATGTATTGCAGCCACTGGGAAAAAAAATCATTCCAAAGAGGCATTCCATAAAACCGAGACTCTCTGAGCAGTTAAGATTTTTACAGGAGGTACATCATTTCTGTAAACCTCTGCATTCTTTTAGGCCACCATTGTTTTTTCTTTCTTCACTTCTTTGCACTGACATGCTTATTTTGAGATCCTCCTTCATCTGTGTGCCTCTGTCATGATCCCAGGAAAAGTGGCAGGAAGAAAGCCTGAGAACATTTTAAGAAGAAGAAGAAACAGAAGGGAAAGGGAGGGGACTTAATTTTTAATCTCTCTTAAGGAAAAGTATTAGATATTCCATGCAGACTCAGACAGAGTTTTAAATCAATGAGCATAGACAGAAAGCAATCTTGTATAAAATAAAATTGTTTATTTTAATAATTACCTTCGGCACCATCCTTGAGTCGTAATAGACATCTTTTTTACAGGAATCTGAAAAGAAAAGGAGCCATTCAATGTGTGTGTGGATATTTTTCAGCCTTATCAATTTAAAATGTAAAAATTCTTCAGAAACAAGTCCCAGAGTCCTCCCTCACACAGACCATCCATGGCATTATGTCTAAGAGGGGACAGCAGAGTCAGACCCTCTAATTGGAGAGCATGTTCAGCACTTCCGGAAAACTTCCTGATTCTGTCTGTAACCAGACGAGTGTGTTTCAAAGTGATTGGGCTTACTGATTGTCTTACTGAAAAGCAAACTGTTATCCAGCCTGCTAAGCAGGAAGAGGGACTCTGTTATATACTGGATCTTGTTCATTTCTAATGGCTCTGGAAATCAGCATGGGATGATGGCTTTCCCATAGTATGTTGTATTCATTAAAAAGTCAGCTACGGGAATGTAGAGCCTAAACACTGCAGAAGCAAAGCCTTGCCTCCATTCAGAAACTGGCCAACAAGTATATAGGAAAGTATCAGGGAACTACAATTATAAACAGATCTTACTGGTGCCCACCCAACCTGATGATATTAAAATTCCCTCAATTCAGTCAAAGTGATAGAATTTTCAAACATTTGCACAGCTATCAGGCCCTCCCTAGGCATTTTTAAATCATTAAAGAAAGCTGGGTCTGCAAATCTAGGAAAAGACATGTTTACTTTTATTTTTTACATATGACTTTCTATAAATCAAAACAATGTATAGTAACTTTCCAATTTTTGCCTCTTTCCATCATAGCCCCAGAAATCTTCTAGTGTTAGAGATTCTATGACACTCAAACACACAGCATGCTTCCAACAATGTATTTGTTGATAATATTTGGGGGGACAGATGACTAGAAAGAAAAATATTTGTAAATATTTGAGACAGGCACACACAACTCCAGGGATAAGATGCATTTGAGATTTGCAGATACACGCCAGTCTCCCATGTTTACCAGCTCATCTACCAAACCCTAAGCAAGCCTGACTATGTGCTATTTGCACCAGACCAGATGTGTGCAGAATACCTGAGCAATGACTGACTACTATGTGATTGAAGGAAGGATTCAAAAATTAAACTGAAATTCAAGAGGGGAATACACAAGCCTGATATAGGGAAATTCTGATTTAGGAAAATACTTTTTGGACAGATGCATCATGCAAACTGTAAATCAACATCGTAGAGTCAGAAATAAAACCAAGCTGGATAAATATTGGGACAAAAAGGGTAATGTTTAGATGTGTGCCTCTTAGAAAAGACTGCTGCTCACAAACCAGCTATTTTGATCACAGATAGAAACCCCACTGGATACAGCTGGACAGAGCCAGGGCTTGTGGACTGAATACTTACATAACATTGAGGCCCTTTTTAAGAAAAATTAAAAAAAAATACAAATACAAAACTATGTGGTATATACCTATACTTCTAGCTATTCCAGGGGCTAAAGTGGGAAGACCACTTGAGCCCAGGACTCTGAGTCCAGCCTGGGCAACATAGATAGCAAGACACTTATGTCTTAAAAAAAAATTGTATGGATGTGAAGATTTATTTAGAAGGGACCTGTGCAAGTAAAGCACCCTGAGGTTTAAGCTTCATTAGTTTCCCAATACATTCACCACTGGTGATAATACTTTTTCCTATAAAATGAATGCTACATGAATACAGTTTTGGTCAGTTGTGCAATGCAATGCTCAGAATAAAAGAACGGCTATAAGCTCGACAGTGAGGAGGCTTGTTAGAGTTTTACAAAGATTCATGTCACATTAACATTTCCATATCATAAGGTTAACTCTTCATCGTGTCTTTCCAACCAGCAGGGTGGACACTTAATCTTGAGTTTGAGCCTCAACAGATGTCATAATCTCAGGATTATCTTGATTAGAAGGGCATGTAGATTTGCACATGTAGATCTGAGCATACAAAGAGATAGTCAGAGGTTTTGCACAGAGACTTTCACAAGATTCTGCTATTCTTTTCTGTTCTCCCTACCTCTAATTTTTATATTGGGATTTATACCATATGATCTAAGTTTTCACATGCTACTGGTACAACTTGCTGTCAATGAGTAACAGAAATTGGTTCAAAATCAAAATCAACTTCAATTTGGAGACCTACACTGGTTATTTTAAGCATCAAGGTACATTAGAATTATTTTGAAGAGAAGGTGAATGTAAAAACCAATCTAATAACTATTAAAAAGGAGAAATTTACAGATACCATTAGAAGTAACTGGTTCTTCATTGATGTAGGCCTCCAACATCATTAAAGAGGATGAAAAAATTTTTGAAACAAGGCTTTGTCAAAGCAAATATCTTACTTCATGGTTGATATAGTCCAATGTTATTAGTCCTAAGTTTAAAATTTATCTCAGATGAGATCTTTGGGATTTGGATCCAATATCCCTTTCTCTACTCTCAGATCAACTATGTTTTACTGATTGATTCCAGGAAGGAAATATAGTTAATTGCTTTTAAACCATTAAATTCCCCTTTATCTTTGTGACTGCTAATAGCATTAGCAGGAAAAAAAAAAGCACTCCCTTTTAATCCAATAGAAGTATGAAAATCTTGATATTACCACTGCTTTTTGATATCAATATTCTACATCGCATTTCATTAAGTGGAAAATGGCAAATATGCTCTTTATTGTTTTTAAGAAAATTAGACTAAAGGTGCTCTAGTCCCAGAGGGGCTTTGAGGTGGATGGACACAGAAACAGTGAATCACCCTTCTGCATAAAGCTGGCTGCCTGGAAGTTTAACCCTCAAAACAAGCATGGATGTTAGTCATGACTATGCTATCAGAATACCCTTCTCTTCCAAAAGGAAATTGGGGCATTTTTCCAGGGTGGACATTACACATTTCCCACATGGCAGCAGGAATTCCAAAATTGTTGAAGTTGCTATGGTGGTCACCAATCAAGAAATACAAACTATATATAGTTTTTCATTAATTCAACAAACATTTATTGAAAACTTAGCTTATACAGATACAGGCATATAGAGATGCTCTTGTGGAACTTAAAATTGATATTATGTGTATATAGTCATTCATTTACCTCTCACATACTTAGCACATAGATGCCACACCAGACATACACACATGCATACATGATTGGTCATTTCCAGCAATTTTGACTATCTACTTCACGCCTGTAATCCCAGCACTTTGGGATGCCGAGGCGGGTGGATCATGAGGTCAAGAGATCGAGACCATCCTGGTCAACATGATGAAACCCCGTCTCTACTAAAAAAAAATACAAAAAATTAGCTGGGCATGGTAGCGCGTGCCTGTAATCCCAGCTACTCAGGAGGCTGAGGCAGGAGAATTGCCTGAACCCAGGAGGCGGAGGTTGCGGTGAGCCGAGATCGCGCCATTGCACTCCAGCCTGGGTAACAAGAGCGAAACTCCGTCTCAAAAAAAAAAAAAGCCAAGAACTTCGGAGTCACTTAGAAGGCAAACCATGTCAGAATGTTTAATGAAAAAAAAAATCGTGAACTCATAGGAGAAGCCTTTGGGCCTCACACAAAACTTATGTACTCTTACTTTTCTCACAATTCCAGCGGCTTCGATTATCTCATATCTAATAAAGCTGTTGAAAATCTCCTTATCTCATTGTAAAATAAAAGGCATACCAACAGCAGGGGCGGGGAACTAGTAAATGAACACAGGAAGTAAAAATCACAATGTGGCCAGGCACGGTGGCTCACACCTGTAATCCCAGCACTTTGGGAGGCCGAGGCAGGCGGATCATGAGGTCAGCAGATCAAGACCATCCTGGTTAACACAGTGAAACTCCATCTCTACTAAAAATACAAAAAATTAGTCAGGCGTGGTGACACAAGCCTGTAGTCCCAGCTACTTGGGAGACTGAGGCAGGAGAATCACTTGAACCCAGGAAGTGGAGGTTGCAGTGAGCCGAGATCGTACCACTGCACTCCAGCCTGGGTGACAGAGCAAGACTCCATCTCAAAGGAAAAAAAAAAAAGCACAATAATTTGGGACTATTTAATGCAGGGGCAAACAACAATACACCCTCAGTAGTCCCTGAGTTATTAGGTGAGAATAAATTATGTTCAGTATTATCCACTACCAAGACAAGGAAATGTGTTTTTAAGATGTTACTTTGTTCTATTCCTTCAATAATCTTCATAACAAATGAGCTGTTATTATGCAAAGATACTTGTTACTCACCTTTAAACTCATATTTATCACATTTTGCCTTTTCTAATTTGGGAAGAGAAAATTATAAATTGGACAATAATTATAAACTGGTAAGTGTGATACAAGGCACGCTTATTCCAGTTTGAAAATACCGTAGCAAATGAATTGTTTCTGTCCAAAATATTCCTTTGGTAATAGAAAGGAGGGTCCCTGCATCCAAAAAACAAGGATAAAGCTCTGTCTTCAGCAGAAATCTCGATTTGTGACTTTATAGTTTGCATGACTAATATCGCTGACTTCTCATTTTTATAGATCAAATTGATGAAAGTGATTTTATGTTCCCTGGAATTCCCAACATTTAAAGGTAAGCTTTTTGCATTTTAAATGCAACCCATACAACCTGTTTTGTTTACAAAGCCTCTGAGGTAAGAAGCCAGAGTTCCACGAATCAGGAAACCATGGGTGAGCAAGATAACTCGACAGTTTGAAAAGTTGAGCTGTTCAGTAGTGCTACCACTTGCCTCCATGGTGCTGGAGATCTGGGATTAGTGACTTCCATGACAAATTACGCACATCATAGACACGAAGTGATCCGCTTAAGAGGTGGTTTATCTGCAAGAGAACATAAAAGCAAAAACTTATAATGAACTCTTGGAAAACTTAAAGCTTAGTAGTACAGATATAAATTACTGCAGGAAGCAAAGGATGCTTCAAGAATATGTACAAGTGTTCAGAGTACTTTTGTAGGAAAAAGAAATATCCCCTCCTAGTATTTCCAAATTCGAACACTCTAGAAGAATGTACTAAATGTTAGAGGTTTTCACCATTCAATTTCAAGATTTAGTAAAAGGCTACACTAATTAAGTCAATGTGGTGTTTGCTTAAGGATAAACAGAGAAGAGAGTCAAAAATAGATCCATGCAGTCGACTGATTTTCAGCAATGATGTCAAGTTTACTAAATGGGGAAGAGTTGTTTCAGTAAATAGTATGGACAGATGGGTATCCACATGCAAAAAAATGTGAACCTTTGCGACCATATTAAAAAAATTAACTCCATGTGGCTCACAGAATTAAGCAAAAGTGCTAATATTATAAAATATCTAGAAAAAAGAATAGGAGAAAATCTTGGTTACCTTGAGTTAGGCAAAGATTTCTTAGGACACTGAAGTCATGAATCAAAAAGAAAAAATTGGTAAATTACACTTCATTAAATTAAAAGCTTCTGCACTTTAAAAGATCTGAAAGGCAATGTTAAGAAAATTAAAAAGTAAGATACAAAGTGGAAAAAATATTTACAAATCACATATCTGATAAAAGGGCTTGTATCCAGGATATAGAAAAGAATTCTCAAAACTCATAAGAGAGCAAACCATACAATTTAAAAAAAAAAATAGGCAAAAGGTGTGAATAGACAACTTACAAAAGAAGATATACAGATGGCAAATAAGCACATGAAAAGATGCTCAATGTCATTAGTCATGAGGGAAACGCAAGTTGAAACCATCATATAATACTATTACATACCCATCAGAGTGGATAATTTAAAAGGATGACAATAGCAAATATTGATTAGGATGCAGAGCACCTGAAATTCTCATACATTGCTGGTGGAAATGTAAAATGGTATTATCACATTGGGGAAAAGTTTAGCAGTTACCCATTAAACAAAAATTTACCATACAACAGTAGCAATTCCATTTCCAGGTATTAACCCTAAAAAATAAAAACATATGTCCACACCAAAACCGATATGAAAATTTTTATCTTTTATTTTTACAGTTTTATCCATAGTCACCAAAAGCTGGAAACAACCTAAATGATCAACAAGGATGAACAGATAAACAAACTCTGGTACATTCATACAGTAGAATACTTCTCAGTAACAAAAAGTAACAAACTAATGATGTGTACAGCTGTAGGTTAATTTCAAGAGTATTATGCCGAAAGTAAAGAGCCTTACTCAAAAGGCTTCTTATTATGATTTCATGCTCCTCATCTTTGCCATTTTAACCCAATTATAATTGTAGTATAACACTAAGGCATATTGTAGAATACAGTGCTTTTGTGTGTATTTTCTATTTGATTAATCTCATAGAGTTTTTATTTTCTACTTAACTGAACTACTTATCAATAGAAGTTAAAGAGTTTCTCTTGAAAGTCAGCCAGAAGCTTTTTACCAACAGATGTTCAGTGCTTAAAAGATAGTTCTTGGTGACAATTGGCCAGTTCAAATAACCTCTCCACACTTGGAAAATGTCCTGAATTCTACTTTATTACTGCGTCTAATCCTATTGAGGAAGGAGACTAGGGACAACAGACTGGTTTGGAAGAAAGAAATTTGAGAATTGAGAAGATATGACAGCTAGTGGCAGATTGGAACTTCACAGTTAAGAGCAGAAAATCTGGTATGATAATCAGTACTTTGTCACCCCACCAGATCATCAGTGAACTAACTATCCATGTCTAGTTAATATGCTGTGGAATTTAACTCATTTCTATAATACATCTATGCAGTCTTTCCTTAAAGGGAGAGAAGAGGAAAAATGAAGGTTACCTTTGAGAATTGCCGTATGTTGATTACAAGGATAGTAAAACTTGCTTCTCTGAATTATTTTGAAGATTAAATAATGTATTAAAGTATCTTGTGCGATACTGAGAATTTAATTTATGGTCACCAAATGTTGATTTCCCCTCACTTCCTTTATACAAAGGATAATATTTTTAGAATTGGAAAGACCTCAGAGGTTACCTGGTTCAATGTTTTAATTTTACAAATGAGAAAACTAGGTTCAGTGAGATTAAGTGGATTGTTCAGACTCACTCAGAGTTATAAGTCCAACTCCCAGTTCACATGAATCCTTTCGCTAAAACACCTGCTTTCAACTGTGGTGTCTCAAGCAGCAGAGATGGAGGGAGAACAGAGGGACTGAAGAATTTTGCTGTATATATTTAGGGATCATGGACTCTTGCTTCGGGGCTTCTCACTCTGTGTTTATTTTAGCTATTTTCAATTATTTTTTGCTTCCAAGAATGGGAGATAATGAGAAGCCTTTCTCTTTAGGGACTAGGATTGCTAAATTTAGCAAATAAATTAAAAAGTGTACAATTAGATTTGAACTTCAGATAAAAACCACTTAATTTTCTAGGTTCATGAAGTATTTGGAACATACTTATGCTGGCAACTTCTCTGTGTTCTCTATTAGGGAATCAAATATGTGGTTCTCAACCGTGACTTTTTTTTTTGCCCCAAAGCAAATAAGCCATAGCAAAATAGTCACTACCTCCATGCATGAGTCTTGGCTTCCTGGCTGTTTCCGCCCGTGATCATTTTCCCTCACCTGGGATCTGGATAACTGTAATGAACAGCCTCTGTGGCCAAGTCTGTGCCTAACGGAGATGGTAATGGGGCAGGGCGAAGTGGATAATGCACCTAAGTGGCATTGGGAGGACATGTTTTGCCAAACAGGAAGTAGACAGTTCTACCATCCAGCAGACCATGGTTCAAATCCCTCTCCCTCTTACTAGCTGTGTGGCTCTATGACTTTGTGCAAGTTGCTTAAACTACCACCCACCCATCCACAGACTCTGCTTTTTCCTCCATAAAATAGATCTTTATTGTCTTCATAAACCTTAAATTTTTGTGAAGATGGAATATAATGGGAAGAAAGTGCTTGTCATTGTGCCTAGAATGTAATTAGAATCTTATAAATTATCATTTCTAAAATTGTACACACATGTTTTACATACTTGTCTGTGTATTTGCTGTAGTTCACCATAAAAACTGTTCAAACAAAACAGCAGGGAAAATTTTGCAAGGGTCTTGAATGCCAGAATGAGGAGTTCGAAGACTAAATTTTATCCTACAGTTATGAGGGAACTGTTGGTATCTCTGAACAATATTTGAGACCCAGAGTCAGACAACTTCCTTCCAATTTCCCACTAAAAACTACCTGGGAAATTTTGTGGAACATCATTTCCTGAAGGATCACACACACATTCACCAACACAGGATGAACTGACCTGCCTTCTACGTGTTTCTTCCACTAGAACCTTGACAGAGTAGGCAAAAAATTATAGCTCGTCCCACCAATCTACTTTGTGCTGTATGTGAAATGCATAAACACTGGACATAATCAGGTAGTAATTCCTGCTCCATCACTAAGTTATTAGTAGAATGGTCTTGTACAAATTAATCAATTCTTCTGAGACTCTACAATAAGGATAATATCACTAAGCTGATAGGTGCTTAAAATTAAAAGAGTCTAATGCAGTGCCTGGTTATAGGAGCTGCTGGATAATCTGTGTTTTTATTTCCTACCCATTTGGAACACTACACTGAAGTTTTGTGAATCATAGGTCCCTAGAGTTCTCTTTCTCACACATGTGAGAAAACTGAGTTCCAGTTCTGACCAATTTTGTTTAGAAAGTGGCTTACTGAAATATCCTACAGAGTTGACACCTGAATGCCTCAGATTCTTATCCAGCCTTCTCCTTCACACTGTATAGGCTGAAGATCCTAGCTTCACCAGTCGGTCGCCTTGCTCATGCCTTTGGAACTTGCAAATGTGTGTTATCTGCTCCTGCTGTTTGGTCAACTTAAGTACTTCTAATCTTTTTATAGCTAGTTCTGTTGGCTGTTATCTAGATTCCTTGTGGCGTCTTGTCTATTGTAAAGTTTTAACAGATCTCCACCCACTTCCCCAGCAATTAGAAGGGTAATATAATTATTTAACAATGTGCCTTCTATTGGATATGCTTCTTAATCAGACCTTTTCACCCTTTGCCTTGAGTGTGTGTGTGTGTGTGTGTGTGTGTGTGTGAAAAATATTACCTGAAAGTTTTTTTTAAAGCTGGGTTATTATACTATGTCCTGAACCAAATACCAAATAAGGGCCCAGTGCACTCTTCTGCCACTAACCCATGCCTCCCCAACCTTCTCCACTCTCCATGCTTGAGGAGATAGCTATTGTTTCCTTCAATCTAGAAAAATAAATCTGACCTATTACTTTAGTTTTGCAAGTCAGTTTTTGTCATTTTCTCATATAGTTTTACCACTCTTTCTATTCTGGTCCTTATCCATGTGGCTCTATAGTCACTGAAATCACCAGCTCTGTATTTAATCACAGGATAATGTGGGGTATTAGAAAAAGTAATGGACACGCTGGGTGAGGTGCTCACGCCTGTAATCCCAGCACTTTGGGAGGCTGAGGCGGGCAGATCACAAGGTCAGGAGTTCAAGACCAGCCTGACCAACATGGTGAAACCCTGTCTCTACTAAAAATACAAAAATTAGCCAGGCGTGGTGGCACATCCCTATAATCTCAGCTACTTAGGAAGCTAAGGCAGGAGAATCGTTTGAGCCCGCAAGATGGAGGTTGCAGTGAGCCAAGATCCTGCCACTGCACTCCAGCCTGGGCAAGAGTTAGACTCCATCTAAAAAAGAAAGAAAGAAAGGAAAAGCAATGGACTTTGAGTCATGAGGGGTTAGTTTTCATCTAGGCCCTGCCACTAACCAGCTGGAAATACCTGTCCTTATGTCTTTGGGCTTCCCATATATTTCTGACCAACTTGCAAAGAACAGCTTTTACTTTCTCTCAATATATCACTCTTAGTTTTTGTGAAATGACCTCTCATATGCTTTCTCACTAGCCCCAAGTAATTTAGCTTAATCCTAGCATAAAGAAACCAATCATTCCTGAATGTTATATATAGATCCACTAACCTAACTAGAGTTAGACCCACTTACTATTGTCTATGTAATTTAAAATATATTAGTCATGCAATTTTTTCTTACACCATAAAAATATAATTTATAATTTAAAAATGAACTTGTGTATTTCTTGGCCAACTTGTGAAATTGTCTGGAGTAATTTTTCTTTAAAAAAAGTGAGATGCAGCTACTTAGGAGACTGAGGCAGGAGAATCGCTTGAACCCAGGAAGGTGAGGTTGCAGTGAGATGACATCACACCATTGCACTCCAGCCTGGTCGAAAGAGCAAGACTCCATCTCAAAAACAAAACAAAACAAAACAAAAAAATGGGATGATGAGTGGGGTAAGTTATAACCCATACTTACTAGCCTCATTCTAAGCAGAACATATTAAAAGGTCAATAACCAGATGTATTGCATTCTTAGAAAGGCAAAAATAAATTCCAAATGAGAATTTAAAGAATTGCACAATCTTTCTTAAGACTTGCAAAGTTCTTTTCTCTTCCGAACTCAAGTCTCTCCCTGGTTGCCATTTAGAGTAGAGCAGATTCTCTATAGCAACAGAGCTCAGAGTTTCCAGGAAAGTCCCCTAGGGTCTGAGCAGGAGCCTTAAGATAGGAGCTACTTACAACTTACATCCAAATCCTTATATTATCAGACACCTACAGCCAGGGTGAGGACTGGTTAACCACCGTGACATGCAGAAAGCAGCCCAGAGAATTTTACTGACCACATGTGACACCCAGCTCTGGACTAACAGTCTCCTTCCTACAGTTACGCAGTAGGAAGAAAAAACAACACCTTCACTTTGAAGATGAACCTATGTTAAAACTGAAGAGGTTAAGTGTGTCTTTTGTGGTGATTTCCTTTTAACTTAAACTCTGTAAACTGAGGGAGTGGTGCTGTAGACGCTGCTCCTTGCACATTTGCTCTCCTCTCCAGCCCCACTTTCTTGGCTGGGTTCAAGTTCTGCATCTCGTTAGACTACCCCGTAGTTCTTGAATGGCCATCCTATCTTCAGCCTCACCCTACCTACGGTCTACCTTCCGTATCATGTCAGAGGACTCTTCCCAAAACTCTAATCTGACCGGGATTCCCCTGTAGAAAGTCTTTCACTCACTCCTCATCATCCTCAGGCTACAGTCAAAGGTCTTCACTGTTTCCTGCCCAATGTCCTCCATAATCTTGACCATTCTTGCTTACCTTTGTTAAAAGGAAAACTTCAGCCAAATTATGTTAAAAGGAGTTTAATTGAGCAATGAACAATTGGTAAACCGTGCAGCCTGCAGAATCACTGCAGATTCGGACTCACTCCAGGGATGCCTCCTGGTCAGAACAAATTTATAGAAAAAAAAATAATAATAATAAGTGACATACTGAATTGGTTACAGGTTGGCATTTGCCTTTTTTGAACACAGTTTGAACACTTAGCCGTCTATGAGGGGTTGAAGTATGGCCACTGGGATTGGCCAGGACTCAGCTACTGTTACAGGCACATACTCCCAAGTTAGTTTTTCAATCTGGTCTGTGTATTAAGGTAGGTGACAGTTCATCCACAAGGACTCAAATATAGAAGTATTGAGTCCTTCTCAGGCCATGTTTAGTTTGCTTTAACATCTTGCTTCATTCTACAGTCTTCTCCTTCCTCTTTCATTGTAAACTCCAGCAGTGCTGAACGTTTCACATATATCTGAGCACAATGTGCTCAAGATTCTAGAGTACTCGTCTCTCAGACCCATACCCGCTTGTCCCATTAGTTAATTCACAGTCAATCCATCCGATAGATAAATGAATAGATAAAACTCTTATGTCACCTTCAGAACCCAATTCTTAAAAAGTTAACAGTAAAAACAGTATTTTGTTGTGATTTGCATTTGCCATATTTTTATTACTAATGATATCCAAGTTTTTTTCTTATTTGAATAACTTCTTAACCTTTAGTTATTTTAAAATTTTATATAATTTTAAATAACCAATACATAAGCTGTTTGTCTAAGAAGAAGAATCATTTATTTGTCATATATGGAGCAAAACTTTTTCTTCAAACTGAATACCTTGTTTCAGTGAATAGACTTCCACTTCACTGTGAAGAATTTGCCTGTAGTTAAATTCTACCAAAGTTTAGTGTTGATTTTGGATGCTTTCAATTATTAATTTTGATAGGAATTAAGAATTATTTTCTACTTTTTAATAAATTCATATTCTACGTTTAACAAGAAGAACAACAAAACCAAATTAATAAGTTACAGCCCAGAATATAGAGTGGGTGTTCAATAAAACATTTCTAAGTGGAATGTCATGCATCAGAATCTAAGTGATGAAGTTACAATCTTTCTATTTTCCTTTAAGTTTCTTCTTCCTTCTAACTTTAATGGCTTCAAAGGCATCAGATACTAGATACAAGAATAAACAGATAAGCAAGTAGTTTTTATCCTCATTCTTAGAGTCTTTCAGAAGATGCCTGTTCTATCGTAAAGTGATCCAAGAAAACCAACCAAACCCCAAGTCTTCTCCATTCCAGAAGAACACAAGAAAAAACTCTTCTGAACCTTTCCTGGGATGGTCAGGTAAATGATAGGAACAGTTTACTTACTCTCTTGATTGCACTTGGTCCAGAACTCCTAAAGCATTGCCTACTAACACCTGTTCCCACACCTGCTGTGATAGATCTGGCCTCTTGAGCATATACCTGGTTAGTCTTCGGCTAATCTAGCCAGAATTTTTAGGGCCATTTCCATTCCAAGTGCTGCCAAGACCTTGGTCCTGCATTAGTCCATGACTGGTGCCCACACTGGTGTGGAAAGGAAGTACAATACTGGCTGTTGGCTTCAGTTTTCTGAGATATAATTCCTGTACCTTGTAATTTACCCATGTAAAGTGTACAATTCAGCAGTTTTTAGTATATTTACAGAAAGGTGCAATATCACCATCAATTTTACCATCTCACTATTTCTCCATCCTCCCTTTGCTACCCACCCCAAGCCCAAGCAAATATCAATTCACTTTCTGTTTCTATACATTTCTCCATCCTGGACTTTCATATAAATGGAATCATACAATATGTGGTCTTTGTGAATGACTGCTTTCACTTAGTATGTTTTTGAGGTTCATCTATGTTGTATTACAAATAATGTTCTATTATGTATGAAGAAATGAATGTTCTTCATTCCTTCTTATGGCTGAATAATATTCATTGTACATTTATACCACAAATATCAGTTGATGAATATTTCAGTTGCTTCTACTTTTTTGGGCATTATGAATAAAACTGCTATGAACATCTAGGTACACTATTTCTTGCTCTTAGCATAGACACATTTTCTAGCAAAACAGATTGCTTCTTATTCTAAACAAAAAATCCATTTCATATATACACTATGAGAGAGAATTATTTTGAAATATCTCTGGTGGGTATTAATTCAGACAACAAATATTTGTTAGATTTAATGTCAAGTAGTGTTCTAGACAAGAAGAGAACCAGAAGCAGTTCTACACTTTGGGAATTTATAGGCTCATGTAGGAACAGATAAAAAATGTGATGATGAAAGTGTAGAGTGATAATGCTTGGGAAGTATGGTGGTGCAGAGAAGGAATACTAAGGATGGGCAACAGATGTAAAATTGGAGAGGCAGAGAAATTAAAAGGTACTTTATTGGAATACGATGTCTTAAATGGAGTCTTTGCAGACTTGGGAGACAGGGAAGAAGGATATTACTAGCAGAAGTAGTCATTTATGCAAAGAATTAGAGGTAAGAGAGAACAAGAACATATAAGGGAACTCCAAGAGGATCAGTAACACCAACGAAATTACTTGTAGTGGGAAGTTAGTCTGGTAAGTAGACAGAGGCTGAATCATGGAATGCCTTGCATGCAGCGCTGACAAATTTAAATTTTATTCTGAAGACCATGAATGGCCATTAAATATGAAAACAAGGAATGAACAGAACAAGTTTCAGTTTTCAAAATTCAGCCTGGTGGCAGTCGAACAGATTAGAAGAGGTGAAACTGGATGCCAGCAGACTATTACAGTAGCACAAGCATAGAATTAGCAAAACCAAGGCAATGACAACAGGGGTGGAGAGAAAAATGTTTCACAAATATTTAGAAAACACAACTCCAAAAATTGGGAGTTCAATTAAACGTGGAGTAAGCATGGGGAATAAAGATGGTGAGCAGGCAGGTAGCTATAATTGAAGATGCCTCCATCTCTGGCTTTGGAAACAGTGATGGACCCATTAAACCCTGAGTTGGGAAATAAAGGAAGAAGAGATCGTTTGAGAGAGTAAAAAAAATCATGTATGCAGAAGCCGAACTTAAGATGTTAGTGCATCAGCCACAGATGTCTTATCAGCCATTGAATACAGCAGTTTTAAATCCATATTATTTTTCCACGTTGAAGATACATTTTAAGGTTTAATAGTTATGTACATGAGAAGTTGGAGCCATCAATGAGAAGGCATGTATCCATGAAAGTTTCTCAAGATTGGTAATGGGAGAAGGAAGTTTGATGACAGAATTTAGTAGAACACCAACATTGACACGGAGAAAGGAGACTGAGGAAGATTGTCTATCCAAATAGGTAAGAAGGAAAGAGTGTCAAGAAAGGCAAATGGTCAATAGTATCACACACAGCAGACAAAGTGTTGGGATAAATAGGTTGGACGTCGATTTTACTTGGCATTTTAAGTTGACTAAACTGAAAAACAGTCTCCATAGTGCGTTGGAGGCTAATGTCAGATTACAGTGCACTAAGGAGTCGGGGAGAGAAAGTACAGGTTTTTCTTTAAGAAGCTTGGCTGAGCAGGTGTAGAGGAAAGAGGGAAGGGAGATAAAGAGCAAAAGTGGACCAACGGACAGTGTCTTATTTCTGTATAATTTTATTGCTTATTTTTACAGCTTTGCATGGTTACAAAATTAATACATGGCAACTGGGAAAACATTCAAGAGATTCAGAAAGCTATAGTAAAGAAAAGTCTCCTATAATGCAAAACACAGGAGATAGATAGTTATCATTAACAATAGGACAATAAGGTAAGGTGTAATTGTTTTAAATATTAATCAGTGTGTTTTTCATTTCTAGGAATTCTCTTTTACGTTCTATGTCCACCTCTGCTCTTTCACTATTTAAACTAGTTAAGCGTCATCCATTATTCCAGATGTGGGCAGTTACAGCAAAATTTCTGAAACGGAAAGTCCACCCTCAATTTTAAGATTTAAAAAACACAAAATCCTGAGCAGAGATAAATCTTGAAACAGATACATTTGGAATCCTGAGCAGAGGTAAATCTTTGAGAGAAAAGTTCTGAGTCTTAGGAGTTGAGGTTCTAAAAGACTTTAGATCTGAAGCTTGTGTTAGCGCACTTTTTTCTACATAAAAATGTATCTGGAGCTGGGGCAAAGGCTCAGAAGCAGAAGGAAGCAAGAGTAATAGAGGCAGGTAAATGTCCTGAGAAGGGACCGAGAACCCTTAGCCATCCTGAGCTGAGCTACCCAGGAAAGCGATAAGGAACAACAGCGGTTCCCACCACCATCATGACTCCCCACTTTGTCTTCAAACTATTTTGCTCTCATTCTCCACTTGGTTTACTCTGCTTGGACCAAACAGGTCTCCTTGCTCTTATTCACGTGGGTCAAGTAAGCGTCATGCTTGAATAAGAGAACAAATGTAGTTCTTTCCTCTGCCTGGAATCCTCTTCCATCACACATCTATGGCTGCTGCCCTCACCTCTTTCTGCTCTCTGCTCAAAGGTCGCCTGATCAGGATGAGTTTCCCTGACCATCCTTGTTTTTTTTTTCTTTTTTGTTATTGCATTTTAGGTTTTGGGTTACATGTGAAGAACATGCAAGATAGTTGCATAGGTACACACGCGGCAATGTGATTCGCTGCCTTCCTCCTCTTCACCTATATCTGGCATTTCTCCCCATGCTATCTCTCCCCAGCTCCCCAACCCCCGCTGTCCTCCCCTATTCCCCCCAACAGACCCCAGTGTGTAGTACTCCCCTCCCTGTGTCCATGTGTTCTCATTGTTCAACACCCGCCTATGAGTGAGAACATGCGGTATTTCATTTTCTGTTCTTGTGTCAGTTTGCTGAGAATGATGTTCTCTAGGTTCATCCATGTCCCTACAAAGGACATGAACTCATCATTTTTGATTGCTGCATAATATTCCATGGTGTATATGTGCCACATTTTCCCTGTCCAGTCTATCATCGATGGGCATTTGGGCTGATTCCAGGTCTTTGCTATTGTAAACAGTGCTGCAATGGACATTCGTGTGCATGTGTCCTTATAGTAGAACGATTTATAATCCTTTGGATATATACCCAGTAAAGGGATTGCTGGGTCAAATGGAATTTCTATTTCTAGGTCCTTGAGGAATCGCCACACTGTCTTCCACAATGGTTGAACTAATTTATACTCCCACCAGCAGTGTAAAAGTGTTCCTATTTCTCCACATCCTCTCCAGCACTGTTGTCTCCAGATTTTTTAATGATCGCCATTCTAATTGGTGTGAGATGGTATCTCAATGTAATTTTGATTTGCATTTCTCTAATGACCAGTGATGATGAGCATTTTTTCATATGTTTTTTGGCCTCATGTATGTCTTCTTTTGTAAAGTGTCTGTTCATATCCTTTGCCCACTTTTGAATGGGCTTATTTGTTGTTTTTCTTGTAAATCTGTTTGGGTTCTTTATAAATTCTGGATATCAGCCCTTTGTCAGATGGGTAAACTGCAAAAATATTTTCCCATTCTGTTGGTTGCCGGTTCACTCTAATGACTGTTTCTTTTGCTGTGCAGAAGCTGTGGAGTTTGATTAGGTCCCATTTTTCTATTTTGGCTTTTGTTGCCAATGCTTTTGATGTTTTGGTCATGAAGTCCTTGCCTACTCCTATGTCCTGAATCGTTTTGCCTAGATTTTCTTCTAGGGTTTTTATGGTGTTAGGACTTACGTTTAAGTCTTTAATCCATCTGGAGTTAATTTTAGTGTAAGGTGTCAGGAAGGGGTCCAGTTTCTGCTTTCTGCACATGGCTAGCCAGTTTTCCCAACACCATTTATTAAACAGGGAATCCTTTCCCCATTGCTTGTTTTTGTCAGATTTATCAAAGATTGTATGGTTGTAGATAAGCTGTGTTGCTTCTAATGCCTCTGTTCTGTTCCATTGGTCTATATCTCTGTTATGGTACCAGTACCATGCTGTTTTGATTACTGTAGCCTTGTAGTATAGTTTGAAGTCCGGTAGTGTGATGCCTCCCACTGTGTTCTTTTTGCTTAGAATTGACTTGGCTATGCGGGCTCTCTTTTGGTTCCATATGAAGTTTAAGGTGTTTCCTTCCAGTTCTGTGAAGAAGGTTATTGGTAGCTTGATGGGGATAGTGTTGAATCTGTAAATTACTTTGGGCAGTATGGCCATTTTCACGATATTGATTCTTCCTAACCATGAACATGGAATGTTTCTCCATCTGTTTGTGTCCTCTCTTATTTCGTTGAGCAGTGGTTTGTAGGTTCTCCTTGAAGACGTCCTTTACGTTCCTTGTTAGTTCTATTCCTAGGTATTTTATTCTCTTTGTAGCAATTGTGATTGGCAGTTCGTACTTGATTTGGCTCTCTTTCAGTCTGTAATTGGTGTATAGCAATGCTTGTGATTTTTGCACATTGATTTTGTATCCTGAGACTTTGCTGAAGTTGCTTATTAGTTTCAGGAGATTTTGGGCTGAGACAATGGGGTCTTCTAGATATATTATCATGTCGTCTGCAAATAGAGACAGTTTGGCTTCCTCCTTTCCTATTTGAATACCCTTTATTTCTTTTTCTTGCCTGATTGCTCTGGCTGACCATCCTTGTTAAAACAGCAACATCCCTTGCCCTACCCCTCCCTGTCCCCTTTTCTTAATTTGTATCCAAAACACTTACCTGATATACTACATACTTTACTTATTTATTATTTTATTGTATGTCTGTACCCAATAGAAATTAAGCTTCATGGAGTCAGGATTTTCTTGCTGCTGCTGCTGTGATTTTACTGCCCTGTTCATTGCTATATTACCAGAAACTTAGAACAATGCTTGACATATGATACACAATCAAAACTTGTTGACTGACTATAGGAATGAATGAACAGGCAGCTGAGTTTTATACCTGTTTTCCTGGAAACTACACAAGCACCATATGCTTCTCTGCATAGAAAGGAAAGGAGACAAGATTTATATTAACTGAGAATACTCTGAATTAGTTAAATTTAACCTGAACTGACTCAGAATAGGCTTATGTCACTAGGCAGAAAGGACATGTAAGAAATTAGGTTTAGCTATTAAAAAAAAAAAAGAAAAAATACATTTGACTTATATAGAACTTTGTGGCATGTGAGATTTGCCTGCTAAAAAGACACTAGCATTTATATATGTGTATTTAACTACAGTTGATAAAATTGAATCTGTATATATCCCTAAACTGGCCCCTTTCACCTAAAAGTATGTCTCATCCTATGTCAGTGGATACAGATTGATCTTTTTCTTTTTTACTGGATCTGTGGAATTCTATTTGTATGAAGGCATACAAATATATTTCTATTTAATCAAACCTCTACTGACAGACATTTAGGTTTCTTGTGTTTTATTGTGTATAGAAATACCTCAGTGAACATCTTAGTTTCCATGCAATAAACTCAAGACAATTACTTAGCCAATGAGAAATACACATTTAAAATATTAAACAATACTGATACATTGTAGAAAAGGAAGATTTTGCTAAGGCAAGATTTGAGCATAGTTCTATGCTCAGGAGAAAGAGGTAACAGAGATAAAGAAGATAAAGATAAGCAGGAAGAAATCAAAGACAGGGAAAGTCCATGGAAAAAGGGAGGGACCAGAATCCAAGTCGTCAGTAGTGGAGCCAAACTCCTGCATGGGAGGACAGGGAGGGAGTTACTTTAAGATTGAAGAGAAGAAAAAGACCAAGCAGAATTATGTAAGTCTGTAGGCAGAGAATTCCATATGATAACCTCTTTTCCCTTTGAATAAGGAGGTACCGCCAGGTTGAAATTTGAATCATGAATTTTTGCCATGTGATTTTTTTGCCAAAATACTCTATAGTCAGATAAAAGAGAGTGAAAAGGCAAATGCCTGGATTTATTTCGGGTTGAGTATTATCAGGGCAAGAGAAGCAAAAGACATTGGAAATCAAATGAAGTTGTTGACCGGGGGGGGGGTCACTAAAATATTGAATGATGAAATTTAGGTTGATTAAGAAGTAAAGTGGACATAGTGGCTCACACTTGTAATCCCAGCACTTTGGGAGGCTGGGGTGGGCAGATCGCTTGAGCCCATGAGTTTGAGAACAGCCTGGGCAACATGGCAAAACCCCTTCTCTACCAAAAAAAAATTTAAAAAATTAGCAGAGCGTGGTGCCTGTGGTCCCAGCTACTTGAGTCACTGATATGGGAGAATCACCTGAGCTCTGGAGGTCGAGGCTACAGTGAGCCTTTGCTGTACCCCTGCACTCAAGCCTGGGTGGCAGAGTAAGACCCTGTGGAAAAAAAAATGGAAAAACGGAAAGAAGGAAGGAAGGAGAAAAGAGAAAAAGAAAGTGAATCCAAAAAGGAGCCATAAGATTGAGAGGGAAGAAAGGCACAAGGAAATGGAAGTCTTAAGAGAGAATGGAGTGATAAAGTGTGGGATTTGGAAAGTTGGGAATTTGAGTTAGAGGGTGGGATATTGCTGATGAAACTTTCAGATGAGGAGTGGTTCCAGACAAAGGTCAGTCCCGGGGTGTGACATTGCTGTGCCCTGCTTGGAGTCTAGTCCCACTAGCTAGAAATCCACAGAGCAAAATCTGTTTCCTCCAAGTCCTCTGCCTCTGATGGAGGTCCCTCTTCCCTGGATAACTGAGGGTGAGAAGATCCATTCCTTTCAGGGGAAGCTTCACTCATATCGCAGGAGTGTGGAGTGGCCCTTTGTCTCTAGGATGAAATCAGAAAAGAACAGTCCAGCTTGATTGTATTTCCCAGATTCCATGTTAATCAGCTTAAATAAACACCAGACGCCATACACAGTTTATGTAAAGGAAAAGTTCAAGCAGAGCTTCGGCAGCCTTCAGCTGATTCCTTGTTGATCTCTCCACCATTGTGCCCTAAAGATGAAAATCCATATTTTATCTACCATTTCCTGCATTTTCACTCCCAATCTTCAGTGAGCAACTGAGGTTTTGCGTGCATACGTACACCCTTCCACGAGAACAAACAATGGTTTTCAAACACAGCGTAGTCTAAACCAGGGATCAGCAAACTTTTTCTGTCAAGGGTCAGATAACAAGTATTTTTAACTCTGTGGGCCACATAGTATCTCCAATAAAACCCCTGTAATTCTGTCCTTACACAAAAGCAGCCACAGACAATATGTCAGTGAATGTGCATGGCTGTGTTCCAATACAATTTTATTTATGAACATTAAATTGAATTTCACATAGTTTTCAAATGGCATGAGATATTCTTCTTTTGATTTTTTTCCAACCATTAAAAAGATAATAAACCATGCTTAGTTTGCAGGCAGTACAAACACAGGTGCTGGGCCAGATTTGCCCCATGCGTAGTTTGCACTGGTCTAAATTTATACAGTTGTGCACCACATAAGGAGCTTTTGATCAACAAAGGATTGCGTATATGATAGTGGCTCTGTAAGATTAGAATGGAGCTGAAAAATTCCTATTGCCCAGTGATACTGTAGCCATGGTAACATGGTAACACAACACCTCACTCACATGTTTGTGGCGATACTGGTGTAAACAAACCTGCACTATCAGTTGTATGAAAGTATAGCACATACTACTAGGTGTAATACATAATACTTGATAATAAACAACTATGTTACTGGTTGTGTTCTTAATATATTACACCTCTGTTATTTTAGAGTATTTTCCTTCTACTTACTTAAAAGCAAATTGAATGCAAAGCAGCCTCAGGCAAGTCCTTCAGGAGGACAGCATTGTTATCATTGGAGATGACAGTTCCATGCATGTTTTTGGCCCTGAGACTTTCCAGTGGAGGTAGAAGACAATGACAGTCATAATCCTCACCCTGTATAAGCCTAGGTTAATGTGTCTGTGTCTTAGTTTTTAACAAAAAAAGTTTAAAAAGAAAAAAATTTTTTTCTAATAACATAAAGCTCAAGGATATAAAGGAATAAAATATTTTTGTACAGCTATACAATATATTTATGTTTTAAGCTAAGCGTTATTACAAAAGGAAGTGTTATTACAGAATAAAGTAAAGTATTTTTATAGATTTAGTTTAACCTAAGTGTACAGTGTTTATAAAGTCTGAAGTAATGTATGAAGTAATGTCCTAGGCCTTCATATTCACTCACCACTCACTGACTCACCCAGAGAGACTTTCAGTCCTGCAAGATGCATTCATGGTAAATGTCCTCTATAGGGGTAGTTTTTATCTTTTACACTATATTCCTACTGTACCTTTTCTACATGTAAGTATGTTTAAATACACAAATACCATTTTATTACAATTGTCTACAGTATTCAGTGCAGTTACCTGCTGTACAGCTTCATAGCATGGGAGCAGTAGGCTATACCACCTAGCTTAGGCATGTGGTCGTCTGTACCATCTAGGTTTGTATAAGGATAATCTGTGACGTTTGCATGATGATAAAGTAGCCTGACAATGCATTTTTCAGAGGTATCTTCATCATTAAGTGACTCGTGACTGTACTTAGAAAACAAAAAGTGTCTGGGTGCTGTGGCTCACACCTGTAATCCTAGCACTTTGGGAGGCTGAGGCAGGAGGATCGTTTGAGCCCAGGAGTTTGAGAACAGCTTTGGCAACATGGCGAAACCTAGTCTCTACAAAAATCATAAAAATTAGCCTGGTCGGTGGTGCATGCCTATGGTTCCCGCTACTTGGGAGGCTGAGGTGGGAGGATCACCTGAGCCTGGGAAGTCAATGCTGCTGTGAGCTGGGATCATGCTACTGCACTTCAACCTGGGTTACAGAGTGAGACCCTGGGAAAAAAGAAGAGAGAGAGAGAACGAAAGGAAGGAAGGAGAGAGGAAGGAAGGAAGGAAGGAAGGAAGGAAGGAAGGAAGGAAGGAAGGAAGGAAGGAAGCATTTCCATCTAAAGGAAACATTTTGTGTAGAGATGCAATGCTTCCCTGAATAGAGAAAACTTTCATTACCTAGTTCATTCTATCTCCCTGGAGCCAAATTGTGTCAAACTTCTTCATTTTAAAGATTGCCTTTGCACTTGTTGGGAGAAGTTTCTCCAGAATAAAGTGACACTGTGCTTAAAAGATAAAACTTAAGTCTCCACCTCTTAATATATAGAAAACTGTTTGCAATTTACAAACGGATACTTTTTTTTCATTTCTTCACACAAAGGTGCAAAAAGTAGTGGAGTCTTGTCTTAGTCAAGGTCACTTATCACATGGAAAGGACTTTACATTATGGGAATACCAGTGACGCAGGCTGCTCCTTGAATGGAACTCAGATCTGATTTTATGTTTTTTCTGAAAGAGCCATTTAGAATCCATTCTTGCACTAGAAGGAGGGTTTAGTTAAATACAATCTAAGGTCCCTTGCCACTCTAAGAGACTAATAATATCCTGGTGCAGAAGTAAGTCTTCTCCAACACCCATCTTTTAAAAATACTAGTTTAGAACAAGTTCATGTCATTAACTTTTCAAATTTATGACCCTGTCATTCTAAGGAATAATTGAATTTTAATGATCTAAGAGACCTTATAGATAATCTTACCCAGTGGCTCCTAAACTGGCTGCGCATAAGTACTTTAGAATAATATAGCTCCTTGGGTCCCAACCAGAAACAGATTCCAAGGAATTTCCATTATTTAATAAGTCTTAGTATATTCTGATTGCTATAACAAACCACCATAGACTGGGTGGCTTATAAACAATAGAAATGTATTTCCTCCACTTCTGGAGAATGGGAAGTCCAAGCTCAAGGTGCTAATAGATTTGGTGTCTGCCGAGGGCCTACTTTGTCATAGATGTCCCATTCTTATGATGTCCTCTCAGTGAAAGGGAAGATCAATCTCCCTGGGGCCTCCTTTATAAGGGTACTCATCCCATTCATGAGGGGTCTACCCTCATGACCTAATCACCTCCCACTGGTCCCACTTTCTGGAACCATCACATTAGAGGTTAAGATTTCAACATATTAATTTTAGTGGAACACAAACATTCGGATCATAGCACTTAATAACTAGACCAAATGTACCAGTTAGGGTCCAGTCAGGAAAACAGAAACCACATTAAGCCTTTTAGCAGACAAAATTTAATACTGGGACTTGGTTACATACATGTTGGAAAACCAAGAATAGAAAAGAACATGGAAGGAACCCAGAGATTCTACCTGCAGGAAGCAGCCACCAAAGAATTGAAGGGAAGGAGCTGGAGCTACCAGAACCTAGAAGCTCCAAGGAGGCTCCCCAGTGAGTTGAGGCTCAGTCCTCTGAGAAAGAGGTACTTTTCGCTGCTGCAGAGGGGTGGGATGTAGCAGGTTTAGAAAATGCCCAGAAGTGAGCAACTCATCCCAAGTTCCATGTTACACCCCTCCCCCCCATTTTCATCAGATAGCCCAGGCTCTGCTTCAACACCAATTGTACCATTTCACATCATAGTCCATCTTCTAAATCACCATAAATCTTTTTAAAACTGGGCAAAAAAATATGTCCCCCAAAACATTTTTACACTTCACCACGCATCACGTTTTTCAAGGTCTTTTACCAAAAGGATGTTTCTCAGAATCAATCAGAGGCTACCTCTTTTCTATTCCTGATTTAAGACCTAAACCTTGCCTTCAGATTTGGGTTATTGGGTTACTGGAGCATTTTCTTTTCCATTCCCTTCTTCCTTATCTTCCTCCCTTCCACTCCCTTTCTTCTTGTTCTTTTATTTATGGATTTTCCTTTTTGTTTTTAAATTAAAACCGTGTGTGTGTGTGTGTGTGTGTGTGTGCGTAGAAATAGGAAGGGGTACACTCTGTAAGAGGGTTTTAAGTACAAACTTTAAACTTTATTAAAAATACTTTAAAGTTTTTCTCTGACTTTTAATGATAGCCAAATGTTAGAAATAGTAATTAAAATGTTTACATTAAAGTAGATTCCTAGATCTACACTGTAGCCAAGGCTGGCAGCTTTTGATATATTGGAATGAGCCATACAGGCTGATCTTTTTTTTTTTTTTTGCTAAAATTCCACAGTGTCCAGAAAGCAAATTCACTCCACACACCACTCTTGTTTCAGATCTTAGGATAAACTAAGCAAACAAAATGCCTTCCATTTTGTTCTCTTAAATGCCCACTGTGTCTCAAGAAACTGGGAGTTGTTATCAGTGGGAGAGGATGGCTTTGGAGAGCGGGAAGGTCAGAATTTTTATCTAAGGTTTGACCTGTGGGCTCTTTCATTATGGAAAACATTACTCTGCACCATTCAGGTGAGGACTATGACACCTTGGTCAGTCCCAGGCATCATGAATACATTTCCGTAAGTAAAAATGAAGGAGTGGAGAGGAAGCTCTCTTAACTAATTTTCTCTAAATACCCTTGTTTAAAAAGTTCTCACAGACTCCAAAAAGCACTTGTTTCATACCAACCCAAATGCATAAACCTTTTCTAGTCTGGAAATGTATCATCTGGAAAGTTTCCGGACCCTCTGGTGCCATAAATGTCTGGCAAAATATCTTTGGAGTCTGCAGACAATCCCTCCATGCAGTAATGTAGAGATTATAATGCCTTCTAAAGGCAATCAAGGAATTGCCAGTGAGCAAATCTTGCTGATGATCTCCTCTATTTAAATCAGACTTTCTGACCAAGGAATAAATCATTCAATGGTTCCCCAGAATTTGCAATATGTTTGGAAATATAAAGATTACCTGGAAAGCTTTGAAAAACACTGATAGCTCTGATCCATACCCTGAGAACTGCAAGGGGGCTGAGCATCAGTAGTCATTGAGAGGATTCACATGCACACCCTCCCAGTAATTCTAACGGACAGCTGGGTTGAAAATCGCTGGCTGTTGAGGGATGTCTGGTTTTCAGACTCTGCATTTTAATTATTAAGGGATTTTCTTTATTGTAGTCCACTGACTTTAGCATCTCACTTGGTCAAATAACCTTCCCTTTGTACAGCAGAGTCAGATGCTTGGGACTGTCATTGTTAAGTGATCTGTAGGTCTACATGTCACTGCTGTGTCTATGGAGTGTTGAGTTTCTCTAAGGGTAGCCAGGATTCTTCAAAAGAAAGGTATTTAACTTGATTGCTTTAAAAATATTCAGTAAGTCCAGGTCTTAACGTACAAATAGTTCTCAAGGCCCTCCCTGTTGAGCCCCTTAAAAATCTATCCTTGGATGTATAACAAACAAAAATAGACAGACTTGTTTTCAGATATTAGAGGATTAGAGAGCTTTTTTCTCTTAAAGAAATTCAAGAATAGCACAGTTTCTAGTCTGACCAGTGTGCGTGTGTGTGTGTGTGTGTGTGTGTGTGTGTGTGATTTACATTCTTTATAAATGGAAAAAAATTGTGTCAGCAATATCCATACTTTCAAAAACATGAAAAAATAAATAGCCTTATGACGGTAAGATTCATACAAAAATAGTCTGTGTTAACGTTTCTTCTGCAGGGTTTGTGGCAGATTAGCTTTTAAAAAAGCCTGCCAATATATCAGTGCTCAAACAAATGAGGAAACAATTCTCTTCCGTCCACTCCACAGCCAAAAATAATCACAATCTTTTCAAATTCCACTTGAAAACCTATGAGAGCAAAAATCCTAAGGAAAGTTGAGAGAAATTTAAAAAGCAATTTTAAAAATGAAATAAAAATGTTTTTCTTGTAAGATTGCTACTAAACAAGAAACCCAGTCAAGTTCTTACCCCCTTGTCTGTGCATGTTTATTCCTGTACACTAAATAAACTGGATTGTGCAATTCCAGTTGTTGAAAATCTTTCAACATTAAGTGACTTTTTTCCAGGTGAGAATTTGGTTACATAATGAACAATTTTATAATAAATGTATATATTCTCTTTTATTCCTCTTCTGTTTACTGTCTCCTATTTGTCCAAATGTAGAAGGGCTCTAGAATTGAACATAATATAGGGCAAAATCGCCTTGTGAGAACTGTAATAATAGTCCAGAAGGGATTATTTTCACTGATTTATTAACAAATCAGCAATGTGTTCCCATCAACACATTAGCCCTCTGTTACCCTGGGTAGTAAGAGAAAAATAAAGCATGAGTGACATGAAGCCCATTGAGGTGAAGCAGTGCCAGAGGTAGAAAAGGAAAGGCAATATTTGGCAGAGCACTTGGGAAGTTTTCTCTAAGATTACCTTTAATTTTTAATACTCAAATGTGATTGTATCTGTTTGCCATAACAGCTGTGCTTTATACTCATAACAGGAAAAACAGCCAACCCAAAACATCATCATCCACAGTAAATCTTATAACTCATATTAAAACTCAAGTCCAGTGTTGTACTTCATTATGAGGTTATTAGAAAATGGTGCTTTAACTATATAATGAAGACTGCCATGTTATAAGTCAATATTTAATTATGGTGAAAAAGAACGAATTCTGGAGCCAGAAGGCTATGGATTCAACTTTGATTTCACAAATGACTTTGAGCAAATTATTTTATTCTTCATGGCTTCACTTTTCTTCTCTGTAAAATGTGGACAATGATACCCATCTTGTAGAAATAAAATGTCCTTTGAAGGATTAGGGATAATATAGTTATTAAATATATTTATTTCCTACTGCCTAGCACACAGTATATGCCCAATAAATACTATGTGCTCAGTGAATAGTGGCTACTGTTTTTTATTACTCCTGTGAAATAAAGTAGCCTGGTGCATGGCATACGAAAGGTACTCAGTAAAATTAGTTGCTTCTTAAATATCTTTTTCTAAAATATTTACTTACATCTTTTTTGGGTTTAACATTTGGACCTAAGTTAAACTCACTCTTAACTGACAGTATAAACCAGATTAAAAGAAATAGAAAACCATATAAATATACAAAAATATACAATGAGACACATTTAAGAGAACATTAAGTCTGATGAAATGGAGTTTATCTGGCAGGTGGACCTTGAAAACCAGCAAAGTACAAGCAGATTTTCTGCAATCTGTTTTCTCTTCCAGCTGTGCCACTTGGTCATGACATGAGACTAGGTACAGGCAATCACCAAAACCAACACACAGAGAACTTCAATCTGGATCTAAAAGAGCCACATGAGGGAGATGCCAAAGGCTCAGTCCAGGAGTGGCTGAGGGCTGAGAACCACGGAGAGTAATAACAGTGATTACAAAGATGGAGAGATGGAGGAAGAGAGACGGGGCGGTGGAGAGTGGGTGGCGAAGAGAAAGAAATAGGGACGAGGGGAACGGACTGAGGCTGCTGAAAGGCATCTTTCTCATCCTGGAAGCCTTTTTAAAAAAATTGTCATGGTAAAATAAAAAACAAAACCCACACAAACAAATTCATACCTTAATTAGTTATTATAAGGTTAACACCCAATAACCACCACCCAGGTCAAGAAATAAAACTTTATCAGCCTCCTTGAAGCACCTCCACATGCCCCATTCCAATATCAAAGCCCTCCCTCTTCCCAGAAATAACCACAACCTAACTAGCATGTTAATCACTTCCTTCTGTTTCTTCATAGTTTTATCACCCACGAAGGCATCTTAGACACTCTGGTTAAGACTTGCCCTTAAAAAAATGGATATGTCTCTTAAGTCATCTTTATTCTACAGACGTCTCTATCCATTTCTTTCATTTGCAATATATGTGTTGAAGAACTCGGGGCATTTGACCTGTAGAATTTCCCTCAGTCTGGATTTTGCTGAATTCACACTCATGCTGCAGTTCAACATTTCCTCTATCCTCTGTGTTTCTTGCAAATTGGCAACTGGATCCAGGGGATTGATCAGACTCAAATTCAATACGTTTGGCAAGTTCATAGGTGGTAGCATGTTCTTTCATTGGGAGGTAGGAGATGTAGCTTTTTTGTGATGTCCGTAGCCTTTGATGCTTGACGCCTAGATCCATTAATTGATTAGGGATTGAAAAACAATTATATTCTTTTCCTATCATTTCTTTTATGTTTACTGGCTAGAATACTTTTAAAAAGAAATACTTCTTTCATTGACTTTAGATTACCACCATAGTATAATTCACACCAAAAAAGACAGGATAATTGCTTGATCCTTTCCCTTTGTTTTCTGGTTTTCAAAATAATGAATTTTTCTCTATCATCCTCTAAAGATAACCAATCAGTTTATTTTTCCATATTACTATTAACTCATTAAAGTAAACAAAGTTGATGGTTCTGGCTGCTTTTATCAAACTGCTCCTGTGTGCACTGAGCTACTCCTCCAGTGTTTTAAGGGCAAGGACTGATACCCGATGTCAGATAAGTATTCCTTACCCCTTTGTTTATATGTACCATCAGAAAGTTGGAGTTGGATAGAGTTGCTAATTCCTGATAATATCGCCTTGATAAAACAATTTTATGAACCTGGCCTTTACCTTTGGACAAAATAAAATGGCAACTCTTCCAGATCCTGGAAAACGTAGAATATTGCAAATTCATTCTAAATTGATTACTCTCCAAAACATATGCATAATTTCCAAGTTTACTGAACGTAAGTAAATAAACCCTACATCCTGGGAGTCATGGAAAAATAAATACAAGGCATCCAACCAGCAGAGGGAGTGCAAGTTAACTGACAAGTGCTGTCTCCTAAACTCTGTTTTCCTATTGGTGAGTCACTGATAATGTTTTGGAGAGAAGGAAGATACCAGGAACAAGACAGGACATATCTGTGCTACTTTGTTGTCTGTTAGAGGCAAACTACACTGACACTTAACAAAAGAAAAATACAACAGTAGGAGAAAAGAGTATTCTTTTTCTCATCAGAGCCTTCTTTGCTCAGAATTCAACACATTGTTGTCCACAACTTGATTGATACCCATCTTGGAGGATTAGGAAGGAAGAAAGTATAATTATCTCACTTTTTACAAATATTTACAAATATAAAAAATAGAGACACGAGGAAGAGACATGAATTCCCCAAAGTCACATCAGTTGAAGGGCAGAAACTCAACTTAATGT
The DNA here is from genome assembly GCA_004024885.1 of Saguinus imperator. Classification (NCBI taxonomy): domain Eukaryota; kingdom Metazoa; phylum Chordata; class Mammalia; order Primates; family Cebidae; genus Saguinus; species Saguinus imperator. Next base: position 18,386 of record PVHO010007763.1, on the reverse strand, counting down.
TAAACCTCCAAATCCCATCCTGGTTTTCTACATAGGACCTTAGTTAATGACAACTTTTTAAAAGGGAGAAGAACTTATAAATGCACTTTGTAGTTTTTCTACTTGTCTTTACTTATAATGATCCAGTCAAGGCAAGAGCAAGAGCTCGGGAATTCAGAGCATCCTAGCACACCCTGATTTCTTTGCAAATTTTCCTCTGGGGTTGGTGCTTTAATTTTCAATCAGTCTGAGTCAATAACATATGGTTGTCAGTGCCATTGTTGACTCTCACAATTTTTTGTCTCAACCTCACAGATCCTAGAGCTTGGGGCTCGGGGTCAGTGGCAGGGGTTTTGATTTGGGCTTTCTATGTTTGCATAATAGGGCAAGTCAATCTCTTATGTATTAGTGAATTCTGGACTAAACTTATCTATCAAGTGTTATAGACAAATGAAGACCTTGAAGGATGGAAAGAGGCTCTCTGGAGTCCCCCCTGCTTTTCCATTTCATTGAATCCACAGACTCTTACTTGCTCCCCACAGAGATCCAAATACAGCTGAATATGAAAGAAAGAAAAGTCACATGAGAAGAATGGAATGCCCTTACAATATTTTTAGGCTTCAGTGTATACTGAATTCCATTCACACAGTTCTGCAGGAGGTTTGGCCCATCTTCACAGTGCATGCCACAACTCCTGCTTATTGCAACAGATATGTACATTTCTTAAGGACTGACAATAATTACAAGAAAAACAAACTGAGAGCTCTTTGCATAGGATCCTTGAAAAGGCTTTCCCTTTTTCTTTTGTTGATACTGGTTTTAGAAAAATGATGATAAAACAGTATTAGAAAGTTCAAATATTTCCCAACTTGATGGACTTTTAATTGTGCACCTAATTCAAACCAACTTCAGAGATCAGAGGGCTACTTTTGTATTTCCCAAGAAGCTAATAAAAAGACTGAGAAAAGTTTTCAAACAATCCCCCATAATTTTTAGAGAAATAAAATTAATATGGAGATAATTTTTTAGGAAAATTACAGACAATTTTCTCTGGAGACACAGATGAAATAAATAAGAGCTTCCTGGTGGTGGCCAGAAATGAATGAGCTCTGTTCTTGCTTTCGTTGAGTTTATAAAGAGTACAGGTGATCACTTGCATGTGTGTTTGCCCTCACTCTGTGAATCTAATCTGTCTCCCACAGCAGACAGCAAAGCCTTCTAAAGCCTGTTCTTCCAAGGTCAGGAGCCTTCAACCCAGAGGCAAATTTTATAAAACATTCAGATCTGCTAGGCTTATTTAGCTGAGTGGAGTATGGAGTTAATGAAGTCAAGGTCATCGATTCCATCTTAATCTAATCCAGCTAATCTTGTCCTCCTGTGTGTTCACTGAATATATCCCCACCGAATGCATCCCCACTGGCGTTGTAAATCCATTAGTCACTATGAGCAAAGAGTAGGTGGATATGGATGGAAACTGACTGGTGGTCCTAAAATCCTGTCTCATCCATTTCAGAGCTATGTAAACTTCAGTAGATTACTAAATTTTCATGGTGCCGCCATTGTCTCACCATAAAATAGGGATAATTATAGCAACTACCTCGTAGCACTCATGCAGGATTTAGTGAGATTCCCCATGCAAAATGTTAACACAATGGTAGCACATAGCAAAAATTGTCAGTTTTGACTTCAATTTGTTATTGTTGATATTATTGCTGTTATTGTTATTGTTACTATTGAATGACATCTCAAAGCACATGCCATCCATGATGCTAATTTTGTATAAGTATGTGTAATAGCTTGGATTCCTTTAGCACTGGTACACATTGCCTGTAAAACTCAGATACACAGGTGCATGGATTCAAGAGCAGTTGATACATCTTCCTGAAAGTGCAGGGGAGTCAGAAAACCTATCTCAAAGCCACTTCACACACTTAAATCAGTCAAATGAGCAGCAAATAATTAATTAGTGCTCCACTGTGACTTTTCATCTGCTGAGGCTATCTTCTCTTCTAGTGACGAAGCCTAAACAGATACAATAACAGGGGAGCATGGTACAATTCAAGACATGAAAAAGTTGATCTCTTTTAACGAGTCCATACTATAGCTACTTATTGCTCTTTGCCTTTTGAGAAGATGACAGTTAGACTAGAAAAGTTTTCTGTTTTGTTTTCTTTTCTTTTTAAAGTAAGACATGTTCCTGGTTTTACACCACAGAAGTAAAAATGGTCATAAATAGTAGTTTAAAGAAATAACAATATGGGCCGGGCATGGTGGCTCATGCCTGTAATCCCAGCACTTTGGGAGGCTGAGGCAGGTGGATCACCTGAGGTCAGCAGTTCGAGACCAGCCTGGCCAACATGGCAAAACCCCATCTCTACTCAAAATATAAAAATCAGCCAGGTGTGGTGATTGCACCTGTAATCCCAGCTACTTGTGAGGCTGAGGTGGGAGAATTGCTTAAACCTGGGAAGGGGAGGTTGCAGTGAGCTGAGTTCGTGCTATTACACTCCAGCTTGGCTGACAGAGCAAGACTCTATTAAAAAAAAAGAAGTATCGGCCGGGCACGGTGGCTCAAGCCTGTAATCCCAGCACTTTGGGAGGCCGAGGCGGGTGGATCACGAGGTCAAGAGATCGAGACCATCCTGGTCAACATGGTGAAACCCCATCTCTACTAAAAATACAAAAAATTAGCTGGGCACGGTGGCGCGTGCCTGTAATCCCAGCTACTCAGGAGGCTGAGGCAGGAGAATTGCTTGAACCCAGGAGGCGGAGGTTGCGGTGAGCCGAGATCGCGCCATTGCACTCCAGCCTGGGTAACAAAAGCGAAACTCCGTCTCAAAAAAAAAAAAGAAGTATCAATATGTATTTCAGATCATCACCATAGCAAATTTCAAGTATTTATCTACACAATCTAAATGGAATCATTAATTATCTAGCCCTCTTTAGCTTGGATATGAAATCTAGCTAAGAAGTATATCTTAAGAGGAACAGAAAAATAAAAGATTCCAATTACTTCTTTACATTTTAGCAAAAGCAATGACTCAGATTGGAGTAGTAATTATTCCTATTTATACCACTGAACTCTGGACAGCTCCTTTAATGATTCTGATTCAGTAAGAATGAAAAACGGAAATCTCTGTTTTTAACATTCATTCTGATGATTCTTATGATTATGATCTAATACATCAGAGACATTGGTCATCTTGCTTTTTCTTATCCAACATCTCTTCCCTCTTCTAGTAAGCATACCTCAGTTTTCCTTTGAGAAACCATTTTTTCCCAACTCTCAGTCCCTGTGGGTGGGTCTGGCTGAGTCTACCACCAGCTTCGTGAGGAGCTGCTATGACCTGAAAGTTTGTGTCCTCCCAAATTCACATGTGGCCACCTAATCTGCAGTTCAATAGTGTTAAGAGCTGGGAACCTCATGAGGTAGTTAGGTCATAAGGGCTCCACCCTCATGAATAGGATTAGTGCCCTTATAAAAGAAGCCTGAGGGAGCATGTTTGTCCCTTCTGCTTGAGAACACAGCAAAAAAAGAGCCATCTATGAAGCAGAGAGTAAGACCTCACCAGACACTGAGTGTGTTGGTGTCTAGACCGTGATCTTCCCAGCCACGTGGGTTATGAACAATTTATGTTGTTTATAAGTTTCTCAGTCTGATGTATTTTGTTTTTCAGAACAAAATACATCAGACTGGGATATATTTGAACCTAGTTCAAATGGACTAAGACCTAATGGGGGTCTTGATGCCAGACCTGTCCAATCATTATAATCAAGCAGTCAATATCTCTGGTCACATCCATTGATTCAGAGATGAGAACAAATCTCAATCCTGAAATGATGTTGAAACCATTACAAAGAAGAGCTCTCTATCCTCTCAATTTGGAAAAAAATGTATCCACCTGAAAAAAAAAAATAGAAGACAACACAGAGGAAGAAACACATGGAGAGACGTGAAAGAGGAAAAATGGGAAAGAATCTATTTGACCTTGTTTGGAGTCTTAGATTCAAATGATCATTTTATTTTCAGTAAAAACACAATTCCATAGTGTCAACAATCAAAGAAACAAAATGGAAACACAACTCAAGGTTCACAAATTCAGATGGAAGTGTAAATGACTTAAGTTATATAACCCCTTAATGACTACTTTCTATGAGTTTACTAAATGGGCATAGGAAACGATGGTGCTCACATATTCAACATAAGAATGAGTAACCCAGCTTTTGGAGTTAACAGACTTGAACTTTAAAATTACTGTAATATATATTGAGAAAGACAGATAACAAGATGAAGAACTTCACCATAGAATTAGAACTAATGGAAAAATAGTATGTGGAAATTGTAGAATCAAAAGGTATAAAAATTGAAATACAAGAACACAATAGATTTAACTGTAAATTTAGTACAGCAGAAGAGAGGACTAGTGAACTGGAAGATAATCAGAAAATGTCTAGATCACAGGGATTTAAATAAGGAAAATACAGAAAATAGTGTATGAAATAAGTTGAAAAGATATAATGTACATGCAATTAAAGAAGAAAATAATGAAAGAGTATAAAGCAGAAGCAATATTTTAAAAGATAATGACTAAATATTTTCTAAAAGTGACAAGAAACGTTAAACCACAGATTCAAGAAGCATTGTAGATCCCAAGCAGGATAAATACAAAGAAACCACACTTACACACCTAATAGTAAAACTGATGAAAATCATAGAAACAGAAAATACTAAAAGTAGCTAGAGGAAAAGGACACACTACCTTCAAAGGAACAACATAAAATAACTGACTTCTCACAGAAACTATGGAAGTCAGGAGACAATGGAAAAATGTGTTTAAAGTGCCTCCTTGCCCCCCTGCAAACTGCTTACAAAGAATTCTACACTTACTGAAAATGTCCTTCAAAAATAAAGGCAAGAGAAAATAACCTCCAGACAATGAGTGAATTGATTTCCATCATACATATATTAAAATAAATACTAAGGAGAGATCTAAGACAAAAGGAAAATGATGCCAACAAATATAAATAAAGTAGCAATAAAAAAGCTACCCTTCCGTAAAAGTAATAAAAACATTGGCAAAAGTATCCGAATCAACTTTGAAGGACTCTAGAAATTTACTGCACTCTTGCAATAATCCAGTGAGGGCTTATCCAAGAAAAAATGGTTGAATCTTTGTAAGTACAGCAATATCTGTGGCATTTTAATTCACTTAATCCCGTGCCCCTCTTCCAGATTTCAAAGTATCCTTGAAAACTAAAATCCCCACAATTATAATGAAACCAGCAGCCTAGCAGCCATTGATGGTAGTAGAATGGAATCTGATCTCAAAAGCACCATACTCAGAGAATTCTCATTATCTGTGTTGGTCTGTTGGTTTCCTGGAGACTCCATTAAAAGGTCTTGTTTTATTTGACCTGAAATTTCACTTAATGTAAGCATCCTCTTCCATGACATATTTGTCAAAAAATTCAGCAATGACAATTATTTAACATTTCAGCTACCTGAGGCAGCGATAACAGTTGTGGCAAAAAAAAGAAAAAAGAAAAAAGAAAAAAAGTAGCTGAGAGGAAGATAAATATATGGCAAATAAACACTTTAAAAGATGCCTAACATCATTTTATTAGGATATTCTGTATTCAAACAACAATAAAATTCCACTACTCATCATTTATTATAATAGCTAAAATCCAATAAACTGACAATACCAAATATTAACGAGGTTGCAGAGCAACAGGGATGCTCATTTATTGCTGCTGGGAATGAAAAAAGATACAACTACTTTGGAAGACAGTTTAAAAATTTCTAACATCTTACCATATGATCCAACAAGAGCACTCCTAGGTATTTACCCAGTGAAATGAAGAGTTATGTCCACACTAGAACCTGCACGTGAATGTTTACATCAGCTTTATTTATAATAACAAAACACTGGAAGCAACCAAGATGAATAGATAAGTGAATGGATACTATACATTAGAATATTATTAAGCAATGAAAAGAAATAAGCTATCAGCCATGAGAAGACACAAATATTTTTAAGTAAAAGAAACCAGTCTGAAATGGGTCTATGTTTGTTTGATTTCAATTATACAACATTCTGGAAAAGACTAAAACATAAAGACAGTTTAAAAAATCATGGTTTCCAGGGATCTGGAGATGGGGTGGTAAGGGATGAATAGATTAAACACAGAGAAATTTTAGGATGAGAAAATTATTCTGTATGATACTGTAATGATGGATACATGATATTATGCATTTGTCAAATCCCAAATGACTTTATAGTACAAAGAAAGAAACTTAATGTATATAAATTATTTTTAAAAATCATTTAGGAGGTTGGGGGAATTCCAGGAAAAAATGCAGACTGTGAATAGGGAATTTAACTGTATTACAAATGCATGACATAACCGCACTGAAGTGAGCATGCAAAAAAGGTGCTCACCTAAGTAACTTCAGAGTCTACACAACTGAAGGTAAAAGGAACTGCACATAATCACTGTAGTCAATTAATTACAATAAAAATGAAAGAAAAAATAGAAAGAAAGAAAGAAAAGAGATGGAACTGAAGAAGCAGATGGCCATTGGGTGTTTAGAAGAGCTCTGACATGTTCCTTGTAATCCAGAAGGCCACATACATGCATAGCACTTTGTGCATGTCCAGAAAAGAACTGAGAAGGCCTAAAGCTAACCTTGAGGTTTTTATACAAAACCCTGCATATGTAGTTTGTATAAAACCACATAAAACCTTTTATACAAGCAGAAAGTGAGGCTAAAGCAGAGTTGTAAAATTCCTGCCAACACATACATAGAGACCCTTGAAAAAGGATTGGAAATTAATTGATTCCAAGAAAATGTCTATTCAATTATCATTTTATCACTAAGTGAACTAAGCAGAGACTTCAGTGATCACTTAACAAAGGATCGGCAAGTTAAAGAATTTTTTCAGGAAAGTCACTTGACAAACTGTGATAATAATAACAAACTCTAGGGCAGGGGAAAGTCTGATTTTCAGAGTTGTCTAATTGTATTGTGTAAAGTGCTTAGTTTCCAAAAGAAAAAACAAAGAAACAACAACAGCAACAAAAATATAGAACATACAAAGAAAGGAGGTATGGTTTATACACAGGAAAAGGAGCAACCAACAGAAACTGTCCCTCAAGAATGTTGGGATGTGATGTTGAGACAGGTGTTAAACTTATTAAATAAATACTTTAAATCAAGTATTTTGAATACATTCAAAGAATAAAAGGAAACCATGTCTAAAGAATTAAAGTCAAGCTTTTTGACTTCCCAACTTTGATGAAAGACATTAACACTCCTAAGAAGACTGACAAACTTCAAGTAGGATAAACTCAAAGATGGCCATACCTAGACACAACCAACTGTTGAAATCAGCAAATAAAAAGTGACTCATCACATACAAGGGGTCCTCAATAATATTTGCTACCAATTTCTCATCAGAAACCATGGAGGCCAGAATGCTGTTGGATGAAGTATTCAAATTATTAAAAGAAAAAGGACATCAAACAATAATTCTATATCTAGCAAAACTATCCTTTATAAGTAGGATATTCTCACGTAAACCAAAAGAGAGAACTCATCACTAGCAAACCTGCCTTGCAAGAAATACTGCGTGACCTTCAGGTTAAAATGAAAGAGTGTTAGGAATTCAAATTCATGTGAAGAAATAAAGATCATTGATAAAGGTAATTGTATCAATAGTGTTATGAACTAAATTGTGGCACCCCAAAATTTATGTGTTGAAGTCCTAACAACCAGCACACCTCACAATATAACTATATTTGAAGATAGGACCTTCAAATAAGTCATTAAGGTTAAATGATACAATCATTTTGGATAAGGGTTCACCTGTCCAGTTGGTGCCCTTATAGGAAGAGAGAGAGAGACACCAGGGATGTGCATACATGGAGAAAAGGCCATATGAGGACGTGGCGAGAAGGTAGCCATCTGCAAGCAAGTCAAAGAGGCCTCAGGAGAAACTGAACCTGCTGACACTCTGATCTTGGACTTTCAGCCTCTAGAAATATAAGAAAATAAATACCTGTTGTTTAAGCCAACTAGTCTGTAGTATTTTGTTATGGCAGCCTAGCAAATAATACAATGGGTAAATATAATGGACAGTGTAAATGTAATTGTTTTCATTTTTAACTGTTTTCTATCTGATTTGAAAGAAAACTGAATAAAATGATAATTATAAATCTGCATAAATGGACATATATATAAAGAGGTCATTTGTATGACAATAATAGCACAAAAGAAAACGGAGAGAATGGAACTACATAGATGCCAAGATTTTGTATACTATTGAAATTTAGTTCATATTAATATGTACTAGATTAATTATTTAAGATGTTATTTGTAAACCCCTGGGCAACCATTAGGGAATAATTCCAAAAGACAGTGAAATAAAGGACAAGAGAATTAAAATGATACACTAGAAAATATCTATTTAATGCAAAATAAGTTGTTATTATTAGAGAAATAGGAAACCAAAAGGTATAGAGAAAGCAAGAGTAAACAGCAGACACAAATATTAACATTAGAAATGATTAAATTTAGTAGATTAAGCATTCCAATTAAAAAGCAGACATAGGCAGAATTTTTAAAAGACATGATCAAGCTATATATTGTCTACAAGAGCTTTGGATCCAAAATCACAAATAAGTTGAAAGCAAAAGGATGGGGGGAAACATATCATATACAGTAAGCAAAAAAAAAGCTGCAGTGACTCTACTAATATTAGACAAACTACATTTTAACCCAAAATTTATTATTAGAAATTAAAAAAAAACATTTTATAATGATAAATTGGTCAATCCATCAGGAGGGCATAGCAGTGATAAACATATATGTACATGAATTTCACCTAATAACAGGGCTTTAAAAAACATGAAACAAAAGCAGATAGAACTGCAGAGAGAAATGGACAATTCAATAATAGTAATTGGAGACTTCACAGTCCCACTTCAATGGTAGATAGAACACCAGATAGATGAACAGGAAAATAGAACACTTAAATAATACTATCAATGAACTAGATCTAACAGAACATTTCACACAACAGAATACACATTCTTCTCGGGAGTACATGAAATATTCTCCAGGAGAGATCACATGCTAGGCCATTAAAATGTCTAAATTAATTTAAAAGGATTGAAATAATACAAAGTATGATTTCTGACCACAATGGATTGAAATTAGAAATCAGTAACAGAGGATATTTGGGAATTTCACGAATATGTGGAAATTAAACAACATACTCTTAAATAATAGATGGGTCAAAGAAGATACCAAAAGGACAATTGGAAAATACTTTCAGGGCCAGGCATGATGACTCATGCCTGTAATCCCAGCACCTTGGGAGGCTGAGACAGGAGAATAGCTTGAGCCAAATAAGTCAAGACCAGCCTGAACCACATAGGGAGGTCTCATCTCTACAAAAAGAAATAAAATTACTTGGGAATGGTGGTGCATGTCTATAGTCCCAGCTGGTAGGAGGATCACTGGAGCCTGGGAGAAGGTTGAGGCTTCAGTGAGCTGTGATCATACCACTGAGGTCCAATCTGCGTGACAGAAAGACCCTGTCTGAAAAAAAGAAAAAGAAAAAGAAAATACTTTCAGATGAATTAAAATGAAAACACAACACACCAAAACTTATGAAATGCAGCTAAAGCAATGCTTAGGGAGAGATTTATAGTAGTAAATGCCTATATTTAAAAAGCAGAAAAGTCTTAAATCCATAACTTAACTTTCCATTCTAAGAAACTAGAAAAAGAAGGGAAGCACAAGTCAAAAGGAAGCAGAAAGAAGAAAATAATAATGATTGCAGCAAAAATAAATGAAACCGTGAATAAAAAAATACATCAAATCAAAGAAAGTTGATTCTTTGAAGACATCATTAAAAGTGGCAAACCTTTAGCCAAGAAAGATAGAACACTCAAATTACTAAAATGAAGAATGAAAAATATGGCATTACTACTGATCTTACAGAAAGAAGAAGGCAGGGGAGATACCATGATCACAAAGGTGGTTTTTCCAGGGGGAGGCTTATCCATTGCACTCCAGATGTGCTGACCCCTGCGATTTCCCCAAATGTGGGAAACTCGACTACATAATTGGTGGTAGTGGGGGACTGCTCTCCCCCTGGTAAAAAAAAAAAAAAAATTCATTCATGCTCTCCCCTGGTAAAAGAAAAAGAAAAAGAAAAGAAAAAAAGAAAGAAGAAGGCATATAAGGGAATACTAGGAATTACTGTAACAAATTAGATGACATGATTAAGATGAACAAATGCCTGGAAGGATACAAACTTCCAAAACTGACTCAAGAAGAAATAGAAAATTTGAATAGGTCTATAACAAGTAACATTGAACTAGTAAGCAAAAAATGTCCAACAAAGAAAAGTCCAGTCCAATTGCCTTCACTGGTGAATTTTACCAAACATAAAGAAGAATTAACACAAAATTTTCATGAAATCTTCCAAAAATAAAACAGGGATTTCAAGTCATTCTATGAATCCAGTATTATCCTGCTACCAAAACCAGACAAAGACATACAAGAGAACAAAAATCCTCAACAAAATACCAGCAAACCAAATCTAGCAACATATAAAAACAATTATATATCATCAGTGGGTGGAATTTGTCCAAGGAATGCAAGGTTGGTTCAACATATGAAAATCAATCAAAATAATACATCATAATAGTAGAATAAAGGACAAAACCACATGATCATCACAATTGATACAGAAAAAGTATTTGGCAAAATTAAGCACACTTTCACTATAAAACTCAACAAACTAGGAATAGAAGAAAGATTACTCAATGTAATAGAGGGGTCTATGAAAAATCCACTAATATCATATTTAATAGTGAAATAATTTTGCAGGACTTAATTCTCTTATAGAATGTATTTTAAAGGCTTCTAGCTCTAGAGTTTTTAAGGTCATGACTCTGGATTTTATTCTGATTCTGATGACAAGTCATTAGAGAAGTTATTAGAGGAATTAGACGGTCATGATTTGATACTTATTTTTAAAAACCACTCTGGATACCATATATCCACTTCATTCGAATTCCATCTGGACTAGGGCATGGGTTGGGGAACAGGAGGGAACCTGGTATAGTCAGAAAGTTGTGAAAACAGTCCAGGGTAGAGACTATGGCAGCTTGAACTAAAAGGGTAGTAATGGGAACCAGAAAAACTAGGTTTCAAAATACTTTTAGAGGTAGAGTCAGCAAGACTCACCAAAGGTTTAGAGGTGAGAGTAAATGAAGAAAGGAGAGGAATCAAGGTTGACTCCTAGAATTTTGGCTTCAGTAATGGGTGGATGGTGATCCTGTATACTGAGGAAAAGACCAAATAGGATTGGAGTCAAGGGTGACAAATAAAAGTTCTATTTTGAGTACATTACAATTGAGATAGCTATTGAATATTCCTGTGGAGCTGTCAAAGAGAGATCTAAATATAAAATTTGGAGCTCAAAAGAGAGATCAGAGCTAAGCATGTGATTTGGAAACTGTCAGTACACAAACAGTATTTAAAGCCATGGGACTGAATAAAGCTGACTGGAAAAACTGTGTAGAATAAGAAAAGAAGGGAGATCAGGACTTGGGTTGGTCCTACCTTTAGGCATTCAGGCAGAGGAAGAGGAAGTGCCCATGATGAAGAATAAGAAGCAGCATCCAATAATATAGAAAGAAACCAAAAGAGTACCATGGTTTCCAAGAAAAGTAACAATTCAGCAGGAAGTGGTGATCAACTTTGTTAAATGCTGCTGAGAGAGCAAGCAAGAAAGAAATGATGGCATGGTTATTAGTGCTACGAATAGGGAGGTTGTTAATAATTTTGACCATGGCTAAGTCAATGAAGTTGTAGGGACAGACATTCAATTGAGGTAAGTTAAAAGGGAATGCGAGTCAAAAAAATAAGGGCAATGTATTAGTCTGCTTGGGTTGTCATAACAAAATACCACAGGCTGAGTGGTTTAAACAACAAAAATGTAGTTTATCACAGTTCTGGAGGCTAGAAGTCCCAGATTAAGGTGCTATCAGGGTGGGTTTCTGGTGAGGCCTCTCTTCCTAGATTACAGATGGCTGCCTTCTCATTGCATCTTCACACAACTTCTCCTGTGTGTGTGTGGATAGAGAGATCCTTGGGTGTTTCTTCTGCTTCTCAGAAGCACAGTGGTCCTGTCAGTTTAGAGCTCCATCCTTATAAAGTAAAATCTATCATTTTACCTTGTCTCTATAAATGCCCTGTCTCCAAATACAGACACGTTGGAGGTTAAAGCTTCAACCTATGAATTTTGGAGGAATACAAGTCAGTCCATAACAGCAAGCAACTCTAGATAACCCTTTGAAGACAATTATTGTTAAGGGGAACAGAAAAATGAGATAGAAATTCCAAAGATATGTGGACATGAGACAGAAGGGATAACTATAGAAATGAAGTCCCTGGAAAGGATTTATAATCAATAGAGGCCTTTGACCAGGTTGTCTTTTGACCTTGGCCAAGCCACATCAACCATAGAAATGAGAAGGAAGTGGAAAAAGAGGAATAATGATGTTGGCAGGCTGGTGGCTTTCACAGAGAAATATGAGGGAGTTCCTTTCTCAATGCTCCTACTTTCCTGATGCATATAACACAAGCTTATAGTGAGCACGAGCATGGCAGAGGTTGGGTAATGTAGGAGTTTCACATGGAAAACATGACATGGTTATTAGGACATGTAAGCTGGTGAAAATATTATGAAAGTTTAGTAAGATTTTGGACATGTTTAGTGCCCATCTGAGATTTATGTCTGTAGAACTTAAATAGAGACCAAGCAACACAGGTGTGTGTGTGTGTGTGTGTGTGTGTGTGTGTGTGTGTGTGTGTGTGTGTATTTTTTCCAGCCATTTCAACTGCTCAGACATGGGTATAGGGTAAGCAGACAGATAGGTTTAGCCCAAGCCATGACTTTGGAGCCAAGTCCAGCCAAGAAAAGAAGTAGATAATTAAAAATTCACGCAAGACAGTGCTTAAATGAGAAGATATAGCTATAGCTCAATAAAAAGAAAATAAATAAATGAGAAGATAAAAAAAATTGAAAATGACAACCCTAAAAATAAATTTCCTCTCTGTCTCCTCTCTGATGCAAAGATAAAGTTTCTTAAGAAAGATAGGCTACTCTTTGGCCATGTTTGCATTGGAGTGCATACAGTTTTGAACCCATTACCACATCAATATCAAATAATGCCACTATGACTGATAGCACATTACTTTTAAATAATTATTTATGCATTCCATGTATATTTTGCATGGAAAACTCAGGTAAACTTGAGATCTCGGTAGACAAAAATCAGATGAGTACATATTCGTTTAAGAAACTCTTTTAGAATGAAACAATGGTAGCTCTTTCCTCACTCATTAGATTTTTCACTATTTTTCCCAATACTTTTCTCTTCAGAGCTTAGTATGTTTGATCTCAGACTGGTATTAATATGCATAAAAGGTAGTAGGATTTTACAGATCAGCTTTTGTCTTGGAAATTAAACTATGTTCAGTCTCTCTTCCTGTCCAAATTTTGAGCTAAAATTCTGAATATGAAAACCATTTCTAGATTCCATGAATGCCCTAATCCTAAATTCTTCCTGAATTGTGAAGTGGAAAATTAAATCGTTTTTGTTGGAAAACTCCCTGTTCAATGAGTCCAGATCAGCACTCAGATGATGTCAGCAAATGTTACATTTTTTTCCAATTATGAAATGAATTATGGGGCGCTAGCTAACCACAGTTAGTCATTAAATAAAAGTATTTTGGCTGATGCATTGTTGTTCTGCCAGAAAACACAGGTGTTTTGTTTTTAAAGAAATTTTTAAAACATTGCTTTAAGAAAAGATTGCATTGACAATCCTTCAGCTCAAGCAATATAGAAACATTAATAAGAAGGCGTTATTTGTAGAGAATTTGTGTGGCAGGAGTAGAGATTGTGTTGTCTCATATGAAATAAAGAGTTGCCTTATGTCCAAGGAATTGAAATATTTGAGCTATGATATATGAAGACAGTGATATACAACTGTGCATATTTAAACACATCTATATGTGAAGTCTTAAGAGTTGAATGAAAGGCACCTTATAAACATGAAATTTTATTATTATCAAGAACAAACTTTCTTGGACTGGGATTTTTCAGAGAATGTTAGTTCATTCTTTCTATGATGATCACCAAAGTTTGCAAATGCACAGTCTCAAAATAATGGCATTTACATCTTTCAGCATCAAACAAGCTCTATTTGTTAAAAGTAGAGCTAGTGCCATTCTTTCATTTGTAGGTGGCTTCCTGAAAGATGAATAAGCATTAAATGTTTTAATTGACCCAATAGTCATAATAGTAATTTTTAATCATTTTTCATTTTCAGTAATAACCTTACACTTACCGTTTTTCCCTTTCAATCTACTGTCTTCAATTGATGTATCTCTAAATTATTCCTGAATGAAGCAGCTGCCTTCAGCTGATTTATCTGAGGAATTTGATTATCTCATCCAAACCATGACATCTTGAATCATGTATTAATGGCATGCTTATGAAATGAAGCAGTTTTCTGTTTCAAAATGACTTTTTCTCCTGTGTGTATAAATGTCACATGTCTATAATCCTCCCAACTCAGTAATGCAGTAAACAATTTCTTATCTAGGATACAACTATTTTTTAAAAGAACAATAATCTATTGACTAGAGTACCTTGATAAACTGCTGTTAGAAATATATTTTAGGGCTTAAATATTGAAAGTGGCATTTTTAATGTATTTCAAATATTATTCCCAATATCTAGATTTCCCAGGTCTTATTTCAGAGTCCCTAAATGCTTTTGTTGAAGACTGAACCCAGCAGTATATTTCTTTAGAAAATTCCTTCACTACCAGCCAGGCATGGTAGCTCATGCCTGTAATCTCAGCACTTTGGAAGGCTGAGGTGTGTGGATCATGAGGTCAAGAGATTGAGACCATCCTGACCAACATGGTGAAACCCCATCTCTGCTAAACATACAAAAATTAGCTGGGTGTGGTGGTGCACACCTGTAGTCCCAACTACTGAGGAGACTAAGGCAGGAGAATCGTTTGAACCAGGAGGCAGAGGTTGAGCCAAGATCACACCACTGCACTCCAGCCTGGCAGCAGAGAGAGACTGTTTCAGAAAGAAAGAAAAAGAAACAAGGAAAGAAAGAAAAGAAAAGAAGGAAGGAAGGAAGGAAAGAAAGAAAAGGAAAGAAGGAAGAAAGAGGAAGGGAGGGAGGGAGGGAAAGAGGGAGGGAGGGAGGAAAAGAAAAAAGGAAATCCCTTCTCTACCAAAAAGAATTATGAAATTTCATTTTTGAATGCTGATATATGATAGGATCATTCTTCAAATTCTCAAGAGTGTCTGAAAACAGATTTTAACCAACAGCATATTTAGAATTTCACTATTTATTCACAAATATATGGAATCCACTTGGGGTACAAAAACATTTTTTAAATACCAAAAAGATTTAAATTATTTATGAAATAACTACTGCTGATGTAGTTTAGGTATTTGTCCCCAGTAAAATCTCATGTTGAATTATAAGCCCCAGTGCTAGAGGTGCAGCCTGATGGCAGGTGTTTGGATCATGGGGGTGGATCCCTCATAGCTTGATGCTGTCTTTGCAATAGTAAGTTCTTGTGAGATCTGGTCGTTTAAAAGTGTGTGGCACCTCCCTCCCCTACCATCGAACCCCCCCAGCAGCCCCAGTCTCTCCTTGCTCCTGCTTTTTCTGTGTGATGTGCCTGCTACTCCTTTGCCTTTTGCCATAATTGGAAGCTTTCTGAGGCCTCCCCAGAACCAGATGCTGTATAGCCTGCAGAACCATAAGCCAATTAAACCTCTTTTGTTATAAATTACCCAGTCTCAAGTATTTCTTTATAGCAGGGCAAGAATGGCTGATTCAACTGCCTATACAAATGTAAATGATTCTGCAATAGTCAGAGTGAGATATGAATTAGTTATAGTCCAGCTAAATGTTAGGGACAATTTGCAATGAGAGGACTCAGATCAATGACAAGATTTTCTACTATGTTGAAAGAAAATATAATATAGAAAAGTATTTATGTATAAAAGAAAATAGATCATGAACATATAACTCTTCTATATCATTTCATTCTTCCACAATTAAATGTGGCCAATCCTATTGTCAAACATAATTGGGGAATGTGTTGTACTGCTCAAAGACTTAGGTTAAATAAATGATTGGTTTAACAAAAAATTGTGTGGATATATAATAGATATGTGACATAGATACATAACATATATACACACATATGCCAGCTTTTTATCAGAGACCTTGAATGCCCAAGTGATTCTACTAAAACTTATTTAAATACAAATGCATTAAACTCTACCATCACAGCATTCCAGCACTTAGTCTCCATGTATAACAATGTTTCTAAGCTGGGGTGAGGAAAGCATCTGTAATTCTCACCTCTAATGCCTAAAACTTTGTTCCCAGAGGGAGGTTTCTCCCGATTCCCAGTTCCACTCACCATCCCTGACCCTAGGCAAGAAAGAGGAGCTGGATTTTCATAGTTTCCACCCAAGGATGGTAGTCTGTATGGCCTGACCAGTTGAGGAGGTGCAAGAAGGGCGAGGGTAAAATTCAGAAGGTTGAAGAACTATGATGGAGTGACCAGATGGCCCTCTCAAAACTCAAGGGAATTCTAGTGGAATGTGGTTGCACATGCCATTAGTCCCAGCTACTCAGGAGGCTTAGGCGTGAGGATTGCTTGAGCCCAGGCGCTCTGGGCTGTAGTGCACTATGCCCATCGGATATCTGCACTAAGTTCAGCATCAAGATGGTGACCTCCCAGGAGTGGGGACCACAAGGTTGCTTAAGGAAAAGTGAACCGGTCCAGGTCTGAAATGGAGCAGGTCAAAATTCCCATGCTAATTAGTAGTAGGATCGTGCCTGGGCCACCAGACCTCATCTCAAAAACAAAAGCAAAGACAAAAAAACCTCTAGGAAAATCTAGAGAGGAATACAGACCAATTAAGAAAAGTGCATGAAGATCTGATTTGCAAACTGACACATTCAAGGATAAGATTGTTTACATAGCAGAGGGATTACATTCGGTCCCAGGGACATAAACAAACACATTTTCAAGGATTTGCTTATAACTTTTTAAATAATAAGAAATGAAAGGCTAAAATGTTGTAATCCACCAGATGATTTTCAAATGAGGAAGGTTCCATCCCTACTTTATTTTTAATGTTCTTGTTACTGGATAAGAACAGATCAGGCTATAAGATACAATCCCAACGTCCTGACAAAGCAGGACATAGGACGACCTCGGTCTCACCAATCTCTTTCCTTTATGGTCCAGACTCCACCCTCCTGCCCAATCCCACCTCACTCAAACGGCACCGTCATTGTCTTTCTCACACAAGCAGAAAACCAAAATGAAAGTCTCACAGGACAAATACCCTTCATATTCTTGGGGACAGTAAGGAAAATACATCTTCCAGAGTGTGTTCGTGTGGGAGAACCCCGACTCTTCACCACTTTTGACTCTTACCTTCCCAGGGGAGGGTTTTTTCCTTTGCTCTGACCCCACATGCCTTGCTCTGCACTTGCTTTCTTTTCTTTTTTGATGAAAAAAGAAAAAAGGTCACCACTGATTAGACAAAAGAGCGAAAAATTATGTGCATTTCACCGAAAAACCTACTTTCAGTGACTCTTTTTCTGATCAGGACATCTTTGATGATCACTTCCGGCAGAACTGTGCCTCAAGAACAATTTATTGTCCTTGTCTTTGACCTTGTTTTATTAAAGGACTGCCAGAGGTGGAGTGATAAAGGTCAGGGAACTCCTGAGGCTACATAAAACATACTTATTTTTAAATTTAAATTTAAATCGACTAAATCCCCCAATTAAAAGTTACAGCCAAAACCCAACAGTATGCTACATCCAGATCCATTTCACATGCAAGGATAAACAAAGACTCAAAACAAAGAGATGGAGAAAGATTTACCAACCAAATGGAAAGCAAAAATAAATAAATAAATAAATAACAGGAGTTGCAATTCTCGAATCTGATAAAATAGATTTTAAAGCAGCAAAGATATAGTGGTAAAGGGATCAATGCAGCAATAAGAGCTAACGATCCTAACACCCAGATACATAGAGACTTAGACTCCATGAGACAGAAAATTAATAAGGATATCAAGGACTCGAACTCAGATCCGGAACAAGTAAACTTAATAAATATTTATAGAGCTCTCCACTTTAAACACACAAAATATACATTCTTGTCAATACCACATCACACCTACTCATAGGTTTAAATGAAATATTGATTGGCCATTATTAATACCCATTTCTTTTAGAATAAAGCAA
>PVHO010007762.1:0-97187 GCA_004024885.1 Saguinus imperator | reverse complement strand
AGTGCTGAGCTGTGAGCTCCATTGTTCATTCAGGGTTGTTGGGAGTTTGTTTATGTCTGCTGCAATAGAACTCATAAAACACCACCTTTTTCCCCCTTTCAGATGCTCTGTCTCAGAAAATTGGGGCTTTCTTTATGAGTATCTGTTGCACTGTCCTGCCCCACTAGGAGGCAGTCTATTCACTATTTGCCTGCCGGGGCTCTGCCCTGCTAGCGCGGGTCTGCCCTGTTGCTGCTGGGCTCCCTTCTGCTGTGTAGTGCTCCCCGCTCCTGGCAGAGTCTCTCTGTTATGGCAGGTTGCCTCGGCAACCGCAGGCTGTGTCAGCCCTGGGCGGTACTTCAGTAGGGGTGGATTGCGTCAGTAATGTCGGACGCCCCTCCCTCACCGGGCTGCACCATCGCAGATGCCGGCAGCAAATCTCTCAGCCCTAAGCGCCTCCAGTCGCCACCCTGCTTGTCCCCGTGAGGGTGGGACCTGGCGAGCCCAATCACCCAACTCCCTGCCTCAGAGTCTGTCCTCTCTCTCTCTTCCTCTCCACAAGCTGAAGGGTCCACTCTCTCACTGGCGCCCCAGTAGCCTGCCGATAGGTCACTGGGATCTGTGCGATCTCCCGTGCCACTGCCCACTGCACCAGCTCAGATCACGCTTCCCAGGAACCTTCTGGTCTGGTTCATTGTCCAAGTCCCGTTCAATCAGATGGACATACCAATCTGCCCTTCCAAATCTCAGAATGCCAGTTTAACAGGGCACTCAGAGCAGTGAGTTCCATGCCGGGTCCTGCTGCGGCACCAGCGGAAGTGGCTGCTTGAGCCGGCTGTACTAGCGTCCCTTGTCTCTCCCACACCTGGGACTTTCAATGCTCTGTGGGCAAAAAAGGTCCATCCGAGAATGCGGCTTGGACTCACCCTCTGCGCCTTCACTGAGAGCTGCAATCCTGAGTCGCTTCTACAACGCCATCTTGCCATGCCCAACCCAGAAATTGGTTTAATTGCATTGCGTGGAATTGCCTTGTTTGGAATTGCCTTGTCTCATATTGCCTTGCCTGGATCTATCTGGAATTGCTTGCCTGGTATAGCCTTTCCTGGGAATGTCTGGAATTGCCTTTGCTGTTATTGTCTTGCCTGGAATTGCATAAAGATTTTATGTCTGGAATATCCGTGCCTTGAATTGCCTGGAAATGACTTCCCTAAAATTGCCTTGCCTGGAATTGCTTAAAATTGCCTTGCATAAATTTGCCATCTTGGGATTTTTTGGAATTGCCTTCCCTGAAATTGCCCTGCCTGGAGTTGCCTGGAACTGTTTTGCCTGGAATTGCCTTGCCTGAAATTGACTTGCCTGAAATTGCCTTTCCTGGAATTGCCTTACATGGAATAGCCTTGCCTGGAATAGCCCTGCCTGAAATTGCCTTTCCTAGAATTGCCTGGGATTTGTTTCCTAAAATTATTTTTCCTGCTATTGCTCTTAACTGCCTTGCTTTGAATATCCTTGCCTGCAATTACTTTGTCTGGAATTGCCTTGCCTAGAGTTTCCTGGAACTGCCTTTCCTTGAGTTTCCTGGAATTTTCTTGCCTAAAATCTTCTATTGCAGAATTGCCTAGACATGCCATGCCTGGAATTGCCTTTCCAGGAATTGGCTTAATTGCATTGCCTGGAATTGCCTTGTTTGGAATTGCCTTGCATCGAATTGCCTTGCCTGAATTTTTCTGGAATTTCCTTGCCTGGAATTGCCTTTTCCAGAATGCTTTGAATTGCCTTGACTGGAATTGGCTTTAATTGCCTTGCCTGCAATTGCCTAATGTTGCCTCGCCTGGGATTGCCTTGCCTGGGATTGCCTGAAATTTTCTTTCCTGTATTTGCCTTACTGGAAAATGGCTGGAATTGCCTAGCCTGAAATTGCCTTTCCTGAAATTGCCTGGAATTATTTTTCTGAAATTTTCTTTTTTGGAATTGCCCTTAATTTCCTTGCTTCAAATATCCTTGCTTGAAATTGCCTTGCCTCTAATTGCTTGGCATTGCCTTGATTGAAATTGCTTTGCCCAGATTGCTTGGAATTTCCTTCCCTGAAATTGCCTTTCCTGGAATTGCCTGGAATGCTTTTTCTGGAATTTTCTTTTCTGGAATTGCTTTTAATTGCCTTGCTTTGAATATTTTTGCGTGGAATTGCATTGACTGTAATTGCCTGTAATTGCCTTGCCTGTAATTTCCTGAAATAACCTTGCCTAGGTTTTCCTGGAATTGCCTTGCCTTGAGTTGCCTGGAAATATCTTGCCTAAAATTGCCTTTTGTCAAATTGCCTAGAAATGCTTTGCCTGTTATTGCCTTCCCAGAAATTGGTTTAATTGCATTGCGTGGAATTTTCTTGTTTGGAATTGCCTAGTCTCGAATTGCCTTGCCTGGATTTATTTGGAATTGCTTGCCTGGTATAGCCTTTCCTGGGAATGCCTGGAATTGCCTTGGCTGTAATTGTTTTGCCTGGAATTGCGTGGAAATTTCATGCCTGGAATATCCGTGCCTGGAATTGCCTGGAAATGACTTCCCTGAAATTGCCTTGCCTGGAATTCCTTAAAATTGCCTTTCAAAAATTTGCCTTCTTGGTATTTCCTGAAATTGCCCTGCATGGAATTGCCTGTAATTGTTTTGTATGGAATTGCCTTGCCTGGAATTGACTTGCCTAAAATTGCCTTTTTCGGAATTGCCTACTAATTCCTTCCCTGGAATTGCTTGGAATCTTCTTGCCTTGAATAGTCTTGCCTGGAATTGCCTTGCCCGAAATTTACTTGACTGGAATTGCCTGGAAATACCATGCCTAATTTGCTGTACCTGGAATTGCCTTTTATATAATTGCCTTGCCTTGAATTGGGTAGAATTTTTGTGCCTGGAACTTTTTTGCCTGGAATTGTCTCGCCTGAAATTGTTTTGCCTGGAATTGACTGGACTTGCCTCTACTGAAATTTTCTTGCTTGGAATTCCCTGGAATGCCTTGCCTCGAATTGCCTTGCCTGTAATTGCTTTACTTGGAATTGCCTTGCCTGGAATTGCCTGGAATTTCCATGACTCATATTGCCATTTTGGAATTGCATAGAAATGCCTTGCCTGGAATTGTTTTGCCTAAAATGTGCTTTAATTGCATTGTCTGAAATTTCCTGGAATGGCCCCGCCTGGGATTGCCTTGCCGAGAATTGATTGGAATTTCCTTTTCTGTAATTTTCTTGCCTGGAATTGCCTGAAAATCTCTTACCTGGAATTGCCTGAAATTGTCTATTCTGTAATTGCATTCCCTGAAGTTGCCTTTTCTGGAATTGCCTTGCCTTGAATTGCATAGAGTTGCCTTGCCTGGAATTACCTTGAATTGCCTTGTCAGAAATTGTTTTGCCTGCGGTTGTTTGGAATTCACTTGCCTGGAATTGCCTTTTGTGGAATTGCCTGGAAATGTCTTGCCTAAAATTTTCTTGCCTGGAATTGCCTAGCATTGCCTTGCCTGAAATTGACAATCCTGGAATTTTATTTAATTGCCTTGCCTTGTATTGCTTTGCCTAAAGTTGCTTGGTATTGCCTTGCCTGGATTTGCCTGGAATTGCCTTGCCTGAAATAGCCTTGCCTGAAAATGCCTGGAATTGCCTTGGCTGTAATTGATTTGCCTGGAATTGCCTGGAAATACCATTCCTGGAATATCTGTGCCTGGAATTGCCTGGAATTGACTTTCGTGGAATTGACTTGCTAGAATTATCTAGAATGTCCTTGCCTAAAATTTTTCTTTTTGGAATTGCCTGGAATTATTTTTGCTGGAATTGCCTTGTCTGAAATTGCTTTGCGTGGAATTGCCTGAAGTTGCCTTTTCTGGAATTGCCATTTCTGAAATTTTCTGGAATTGCCTTGCCTGGAATTGCCTGGATTGCCTTGCCTGATATTGCCTGGAATTGCCTTGTAGGAAATTGTTTTGCCAGGAATTGCCTTGCCTGGAAGTGCCTTTAATTGCCTTGCTTCGAATATTTTTGCCTGGAGTTTTTTTTTTTGCCTGAAATTCCCTTTTCTAGAATTTCCTTGCCTTGAATTGGGTAGAAATTCCTTGCCTGAAATTGTCTTGCCTGAAATTGCCACGCCTGAAATTGCTTTGCCGGAATTGATTGGATTTGCCTTTACTGGAATTGCCTTGCCTGGAATTGCCTGGAATTACCTTGCCTAGAAATGACTTCTTTGGATTTGCGAAAAAATGTCTTGCCTGGGATTGCCTTACCTGGAATTCGCTTAAATTGCCTTGCCTGGAATTTTCTGAAATTGCCTCACCTGGGATTGCCTTGCCGGGTATTGCTTTGCCTGGGATTGCCTGGAATTGCCTTTCCTGTATTTGCCTTGCCTGAAATTGCCTGGAATTGCCTTGCCTGAAATTGCTTTGCCCAGAATGCCTGGAATTGTCTTGCCTTAAATTGCCTTCCTGGAATTGCCTGGAATTCAGTTCCTGGGATTTCCTTTCCTGCCCTTAATTGCTTTGCTTCGAATATCCTTGCCTGAAATTGCCTGTAATTGCCTTGCCTGTAATTGCCTGGAATTACATTGTTTAGAGTTTGCTCGAATTGCCTTGCTTTGAGTTGCCTGGAATTTTCTTGCCTGTAAATGCCTGAAATTGCCTTGGCTGTAATTGCTTTGCCTGGAATTGGTTGATTTGAATTGCCTGGAATTGTCTTGTTTGGAATTTCGGTGCCTCAAGTTGCCTTGCCTGGATTTACCTAGAATTGCCTTGTCTGGATTTACCTGGAATAGCCTTGCCAGAAAATGCCTGAAATTGCCTTGGCTGTAATTGCTTTGCCTGGAATTTTCTGGAAATTTAATGCTTGGAATATTCGTGCCTGAAATTACCTGGAATTGACTTCCCTGGAATTGCCTTGTCTGGAATAGCCTAAAATTGCTTTGCATAAAATTGCCTTTTTTGGAATTTCCTGGAATTGCCTTGCCTGGAATTGAGTTGCCTGAAATTGCCTTGCCAGAAATTTTCTTTTTTGGAATTGCCAATGAATACCTTGCCTTGAATTGTCTTGCCTAAAGCTGGCTTTAATTGCCTTGCCTGGAATTGCCTGAAATTGCCTCGCCACAAATTGCCTTGCCTGGAATTGATTGGAATTGCCTTTTCTGTAATTTCCTTACCTGGAATTGCCTGGAGTTGCCTTGCCTGGGATTGCCTTGCCTAGAATTGTATTTCCCAAAATTGCCTCAAATTGCCTTGCCTAAAATTGCCTTGCCTGGATTTTCCTGAATTGCCTTGCCTGAAATATCCTTACATACAAATGCCTGGAATTGCCTTGGCTGTAATTGCCTTGCCTGAAATTGCCTGGAAATAGCATGCCTGATATATTCGTGCTTGGAATTGCCTGGAATTGACCTCGCTGGAATTTACTTGCCTGGAGTTGCCTAGAATTGCCTTACCTACAATTGCCTTTACTGAAATTTCCTGGAATTGCCTTGCCTGAAATTGCCTTTCCTGGAGTTGCCTGGAATTGTTTTGCCTGGAATTGCCTTGTCTGAAATTTCCTTGACTGGAATTTCCTGAAAATACCATGCCTGATTTGCTGCACCTGGAATTGCCTGGAATTGTCTTTTATATAATTGCCTTGCCTTGAATTGGGTAGAATTGCCATGCCTGGAATTTCCTTTCCTGAAATTGCCTCGCCTGAAATTGTCTTGTCTGGAATTGATTGGACTTGCCTTTTCTAAAATTCCCTTGTCTGGAATTTCCTGAAATTGCCTTTTCTCGAATTACCTTCCCTGGAATTGCCTGGAATTGCTTTAACTGAAATTTCCTTGCCTGAAATTGCCTGAAATTTTCTTGACTAGAATTGCCTTTTTTGGAATTGCGTAGAAATGCCTTGCCTAAAATTTCCTTGCGTAAAATTTTCTTTAATTGCATTGCCTGAAATTGCCTGGAATAACCTAGCCTGGGATTGACTTGCCAGGAATTGATTGGCATTGACTTTCCTGTATTTTTTTTTGCCTGGAATTGCCTTTCCTGTAATTTTCTTGCCTGAAATTGCCTGAAAATTCTTTGCCTGAAATTTCCTGGAACTTCCTTGCCTTAAATTGCCTTGCCTGAAATTTCCTGGATTGCCTTGCCTGTAATTGCCTTGGCTGGAATTGGCTGAAATTGCCTTGCCTGGAATTGCTCTGCCTAGAGTGCCTAGAATTGTTTTTCTTGGAACTGCCTTGCCAGGAATTGCTTGGAATTACCTTGCCTTGAATAGCCTTGCCTGGATTTGCCTGGAATTGCCTTGACTGAAATTGCCTTGCCTGAAATTGCCTGAAAATACCATGCTTGATTAGTCATGTCTGAAATTGCCTGGAATTGCTTTTCCTAGTATTTCCTTGCCTTGAATTGGGTAGAAATGCCTTGCCTGAAATTACCTTGCCTGGAATTGCCTGGAATTGCCTCGCCTGAAATTGATTTGCCTGGAATTGATTGGATTTGCCTTTACTGGAATTGCCTTGACTGGAGTTGCCTGGAAATGCCTTGCCTAGATTTCCCTAAAATTGTATTTCCTGGTATAGCCTTGATTGAAAATGCCTGGCATATCCTTGGCTGTAATTGCTTTGCTTTTAATTGACTGGAAATGCCTTGCCTGGAATATCCATGACTGGAATTACCTGGAATTGGTTTCCCTGGAATTGCCTTGCCTGGAATTGCCTTCCCTGGAGTTGCCTAAAATTGTCTTGCCAGGAATTGCTGTTTTTGGAATTGCCTATAAATGCCTTGCTTAAAATTGCCTTGCCTGGAATTGGCTTTAATTGCCTTGCCTGGAATTGCCTGAAATTGCCTCGCCTGGGATTGCCTTGCCTGGGATAGCGTGGAATTTTCTTTTCTGTATTTTTCTTGCAGAAAATTGCCTGGAATTGCCTTGCCTGAAATTTCTTTGCCCAGAATGCCTGGAATTGTTTTGCGTGAAATTGACTTTCCTGAATTTGCCTGAAATTTATTTTTTTTGGAATTTTTTTTTGGAATTGAACTTAATTGCCTTGCTTCAAATATCCTTGCCTGTAATTGCCTTGCCTGGAATTGCCTGTAATTGCCTTGCCTGTAATTGTCTTGCCTAGAGTTTCCTGGAATTTCCTTGCCTTGAGTTGCCTGGAATTTCCTTGCCTGAAATCTCCTTTTGCAGAATTGCCTAGAAATGCCTTGCCTGGAATTGACTTGCCAGAAATTGGTTTAATTGCATTGCCTAAAATTGCCTTGTTTGTAATTGGCTTGCCTCAAATTGCCTTGCTTGGATTTACCTGGAATTGCCTTGCCTGGTATCGCCTTTTCTGGAAATGCCTGGAATTGCCTTGGCTGTTATTGCTTTGCCTGGAATTGCCTAGAAATTACATGCCTAAAATATCCATGCGTGGAACTGCCTGGAGTTGACTTCCCTGAAATTGCCTTGCCTGAAATTGCCTAAAATTGCCTTGCCTACAATTGCCTTTCTTAGTATTTTCTGGAATTGCCTTGCCTGAAATTGGCTTTTTTTGATTTGTCTGAAATTGTCTTGCCAGAAATTGCATTTTTTGAAATTGCCTATAAATAGCTTGCCTGGAATTGCCTTGCCTACAGTTGGATTTAGTTGCCTTGCCTGGAATTGCCTGAAATTTCGTCGCCTCTAATTGCCTTTCCTGGAACTGATTGCAATTGCCTTTTCTGTAATTGCCTTGTCAAAAATTGTCTGGAATTGCCTTGCCTGAAATTGCTTGGAATTTCCTTGCCTAGAATAGTCTTGCCTGAAATTGCCTTGCCTGGAATTGCCTGAAAATGCCATGCTTGATTTTGCATGCCTGGAATAACCTGGAATTGCCTTTTTTGGATTTGCTTTGCCTGGAATTGCCTTGAATTGCCTTACCCAGAATTGCTTGCCTAAAATTGCCTCGAATTGCCTTGCCTGAAATTGCCTGGAATTGCTTTACCTGGAATTTTTTGCCTGAAATTTTCTGTAATTTTCTCGCCTGGAATTAACTTTTTTGGAATTGTGAAGAAATGCCTTGCCTGGAATTCGCTTAAATTGCCTTGCCTGAAATTGCCTCGAATTGCCTCGCCTAAAATTGCCTTGCCCAAAATTGATTGGAATTGCCTTTCTTGTAATTGTCTTGCCTGGAATTGCCTGGAATTGCCTTAACTGAAATTTCCTTGCCTGGAGTTGCCTGGAATTAACTTGCCTGGAATTGCCTTTTCTGCAATTGCCTGGAAATGCGTTGCCTGTAATTGCCTTGTCAGGGATTGTCTTTTATTGCTTTTCCTGAAATGACCTTGTCTGAAATTGCCTTACCTGGAATTGCCTTTCCTGGGATTCTGTGAAATTGCCTTTCCTGGATTTGACTTGCCTGGAATTGCCTTGCCCAGAATTCCTGTAATTGCCTTGCCTGAAATTGTATTTTGTGGAATTGTTTTGCCTGGGATTGCCTGGAATTTTCTTTCCTGTATTTGCCTTGCCTGGAATTGTTTTGCCTGAAACTACCTTACCGGAATGCTTGAAATTGCCTTGCCTGGAGTTGCCTGGAATTGTCTTGCCTGGATTTTCCTGAAATTGTTTTCCCTGGTATAGCCTTGATTGGGAATGTCTGGCATATCCTTGGCAGAAATTTCTTTGCCTTTAGTTGCCTGGAATTACCTTGCCTGGAATATCCGTGCCTGGAATTACCTAGAATTGACTTCCTTGAAATTGCCTTGTCTGGAATTGCCTTGCTTAGAGTTGCCTGAAATTGCCTTGCCAGGAATTGCCACTTGTGGAATTGCATATAAATGCCTTGCCTGGAATTGTCTTGCCTGAAATTGGCTTTAATTGCCTTGCCTATACTTGCCTGAAATTGCCTCGCCTGCCATTGCCTGGAATTGCCTTCCTGTATTTGCCTTGCCTGAAATTGCCAGGAATTTCTTTACCTGGAATTAATTTGCCTGAAATTTACTGTAACTTTCTTGCCTGGAATTAACTTTTATGGAATTGTAAAGAAATGCCTTGCCTGGAATTGATTTGCCTGGACTTAAATTGCCTTGACTTAAGTTGCCTGGAATTGCCTCACGTGAAATTGCCTTGCCGTGAATTGATTGGAATTGCCTCTCCTTTAATTGTCTTGCCTGGAATTGCCTGGAATTGCCTTGCCTAAAATTTTCTTGCCTGGAATTAACTGGAATTGACTTGCCTGGAATTGCCATTTCTGGAATTGCCTGAAAATGTTTTGCCTGCAACTGCCTTGCCAGGAATTGTCTTTTATTGTCTTGCCTGAAATCGCCTTGCCTGGAATTGCTTTACCTGGAATTGTCTGAAATTGCCTTTCCTGAATTTTTCTTGCCTGAAATTGCCTTGCCTGGTATTTCCTTTCCCAGAATTCCTGGAATTGCCTTGCCTGGAATCTTATTTTTTTTGGAATTGTCTTGCCTGGAATTGCCTGGAATTTTTTTTCTGTATTTGCCTTGCCTGGAATTGCCTGAAATTGCCTTGCCTTAAATTACCTTATTGTAATGTCTGGAATTGCCTTGCCTGGAATTGCCTTGCCTCTGTTTGCCTGGAATTGCCTTGCCTAAATTTCCCTGGAATTGTTTTTCCTGGTATATCCTTCATTGGAAATGTCTGGCATATACTTGGCTAAAATTGCTTTGCCTATAATTGCCTGGAAATACCTTGCCTGGAATATCTGTGCCTGGAATTACCTGGAATTGACTTCCCTGCGATTTCCTTGCCTGGAATTTCTTTGCCTGGAGTTGCCTGAAATTGCCTTGCCAGAAATTGCCGTTTTTGGAATTGCCTATAAATGCCTTGCCTGTAATTGCCTTGCCTGAAATTGACTTTAATTGCCTTGCCTATAATTGCCTGAAATTGCCTCGCCTGGGATTGCCCTGGCTGGGATTGTCTGAAATTGCCTTTCCTGTATTTGCCTTGCCTGGAATTTACTTGCCTGAAATTACCTTGCCTAGAATGCCTGAAATTGCCTTACATGGAATAGCCTTGCCTGGAATTGCATTGCCTGGAATTGTGTTTGCTGGGATTGCCTGGAATACGTTTTTTTTTGAATTTTCTTTCCTAGTATTGCCCTCAATTTCCTTGCTTTGAATATTCTTGCCTGGAATAGACTTGCCTAAAATTTCGTGGAATTGTTTTGTCTAGAGTTTTCTGGATTTGCCTTGCCTTGAGTTTCCTGAAATTTTCTTGCCTGAAATCTCCATTTGTGGAATTGCCTAGAAATGCCTTACCAGGAATTGCCTTGCCAGAAATTGATTTAATTTCATTGCCTGGAATTGCCTTGTTTGGGATTTCCTTGCCTGGATTTTCCTGGAATTGCCTTGCCTGGTATAGCCTTGCCTGGAAATGCCTGGAATTGCCTTGGCTGTAATTGCTTTGCCTGGAATTGCCTGGAAATTCCATGCCTGGAATATCCATGCGTGGAATTGCCTGGAATTGACTTCCCTGAAATTTCCTTGCCTGGAATTGCCTAAAATTGCCTTGCCTACAATTGCCTTTCCGGGAATTTCTGGAATTTTCTTGCCTGGAATTGGCTTGCCAGAAATTGCCTTTTTTGAAATTGCCAATAAATACCTTGCCTGAAATTGCCATGCCTAAAGTTGGGTTTAGTTGCCTTGCCTAAAATTGTCTGGAATTGCTTTACCTGGAATTATTTTGCCTGGAATTTTCTGTAATTTTCTCGCCTGAAATTAACTTTTTTGGAATTGTAAGGAAATTCCTTGTCTGAAATTGATTTTCCTGGACTTTGCTTAAATTACCTTGCCTTGAATTGCCTGGAATTGCCTCGCCTAAAATTGCCTTGCTGTGAATTGATTGGAATTTTCTATTCTGTAATTTTCTTGCCTGGTATTGCCTGGAATTGCCTTGCCTTGAATTTCCTTAACTGCAGTTACCTGGTATTGACTTGCCTGGAATTTCCTCTTTTGGAATTGCCTGGAAATACCTTGCCTGGGATTGCCTTGCCAGAAATTGTCTTTTATTGCCTTGCCTGGAATTGCCTTACCTGGAATTGCCTTACCTGGAATTTTCTTGTCTGGGATTGCATGAAATTGCTTTTCCTGGATTTGCCTTGCCTGGAATTGCCTTGCCTGGAATTTTCTTGTCCAGAATGCCTGGAATTGCCTTGCCTGTAATTTCCTGAAATTGCCTCACCTGGGATTGCCTTGCCGGGATTGCCTGGAATTTCCTTTCCTTTATTTGCCTTGCTGGGAAATGCCTGGAATTGCCTTGCCTGAAATTGCCTTTTCTGAAATTGTGTGGAATTCTTTTCCTAAAATTCTCTTTCCTAAAATTGCCCTTAATTGCCTTGCTTCAAATATTCTTGCCTGGAATTGCCTTTCCTGGAATTTCCTGAAATTGTCTTGTCTGTAATTGCTTGGAATTGCCTTGTCTGAAATTCCTTTTCCCAGATTGCCTGGAATTCCCTTCCCTGAAATTGTCTTTCCTGAAATTGCCTGGAATTTGTTTCCTGGATTTTTTTTCCCTGGAATTGCTTTTAATTGTCTTGCTTCAAATATCTTTGCCTGGAATTTCCTTGCCTGGAATTGCCTGGAATTTTCTTGCCTGAAATTGCCTTTTGTGGAATGGACTAGAAATGCCTTGCCTGGAATTGTCTTCCCAGAGATTGGTTTAATTGCATTGCGTGGAATTGCCTTGTTTGGAATTGCCTTGTCTCGAATTGCCTTGCCTGGATTTACCTGGAATTGCTTGCCTGGTATAGCCTTGTCTGGAAATGCCTGGAATTGCCTTGGCTGTAATTGCTTTGCCTGGAATTGCGTGGAAATTTCATGCCTGAAATATCCGTGCCTGAAATTGCCTGGAATTGACTTCCGTGAAATTGCTTTGCCTGGAATTGCCTAAAATTGCCTTGCATAAAATTGCCTTTTTTTGAATTTTCTGGAATTGCCTTGCCTGAAATTGCCCTGCCTGGAGTTGCCTGGAATTGTATTCCCAGGAATTGCCTTGCCACAAATTGCCTTTTTTGGAATTGCCTATAAATGCCTTCCCTGGAATTACTTGGAATCATCTTGCCAGAAATAGTCTTGCCTGGAATTGCCTGGAATTGCCTTGCCTGAAATGTGCTTTAATTGCATTCCCTGGAATTTTCTGGAATGGCCTCGCCTGGGATTGCCATGCTGGGAATTGATTGGAATAACCTTTTCTGTGATTTTCTTGCCTGGAATTTCCTGAAAATCCCTTGCCTGGAATTGCCTGAAATTGACTATTTTGGAATTTCCTTGCCTGGAGTTGCCTGAAATTGAATTGGCTGGAATTGCCTTTTCTGGAATGGCCTTGCCTTGAATTGCATATAATTGCCTTTCCTGGAATTAACTTGAATTGCCTTTCCAGGAATTGTTTTGCCTGGGGTTGCCTGGGATTCACTTCCCTAAAATTGCCTTTTGTGGAATTGCCTTAAAATTCCTTGCCTGAAATTTTCTTGCCTGCAATTGCCTAGCATTGCCTTGTCTGAAATTGACAGTCCTGTAATTTTCTGTAATTGCCTTGCCTTGCATTGCTCTGCCTGAAGTTGCCTGGTATTGCCTTGCCTGGATTAGCCTGGAATTGCCTTGCCTGGAATAGCCTTGCCTGGAAATGCCTGGAATTGCCTTGGCTGTAATTTCTTTGCCTGGAATTGCCTGGAAATATCATGCCTGGAATATCTGTTCCCGGAATTGCCTGAAATTGACTTCCGTGGAATTGCCTTGAATAGAATTGCCTAGAATGGCCTGGTCTGAAATTGCTTTTCCTGAAATTGCCTGGAATTGCCTTGCCTGGAATTCCCTTGCCTGGAATTTTCTTGCATGGAATTGCCTGAAGTTGCATTTTTTCAAATTGCCATTAATGAAATTTTCTGGAATTACCATGCCTGAAATTCCCTGGATTGCCTTGCCTGGTATCGCCTGAATTGTCTTGCCTAGTATTGCCTGGAATTGCCTTTTCTGGAATTGCTTGGAATTAACTTGCCTGGAATAGCCTTACCTGGAATTTTCTTGTCTGAAATTGCCTTGCCTGAAATTGCCTTGTCTGTAATTGCCTTGCCTGGAATTGCCTGGAAACACCATGCCTGATTTGCCATTTCTGAAATAACCTGGAATTGTCTTTTCTAAAATTGCCTTGCCTTGAATTGCCTAGAATTTTCTTTCCTGAAATTTTTTTGACTGTAGTTGCCTGGAATTGCCTCTACTGAGATTGTTTTGACTTGCTTTTACCAGAATTGCCTTGCCTGGGATGTTTGGCCTAGAATTGACTTCCCTGGAATTGCCTCAAATTGCCTTGCCTGAATTGCCTTGCCTGGAATAGCCTTGCCTACAAATGCCTAGAATTGCCATGACTGTAATTGCCTTGCCTGGAATTGCCTGGAAATAGCATAACTGAAATATCCGTGCCTGGAATGGACTGGAATTGACTTCCCTGGAATTTCCTTGCCTGGAATTGCCTAGAATTCTATTACCTGAAATAGCCTTTCCTGGAATTTTCTGGAATTGCCTTGCCTGAAATTTTCCTGCCTAAAGTTGCCTGGAATTGTTTTGCCTGAAATTGCCTTGCCTGAAATTGCTTTGCCTGAAATTGATTGGATTTGCCTTTACTTAAATTGCCTTGCCTGGAATTCCCTGAAATTGCCTTGCCTCCAATTGACTTTCTTGGAATTGCCTGGAATTGCTTTACCTGGAATTTTCTTTTCTGGAATTGCCTGGAATTTTCATTACTAGAATTGCCTTTAATGAAATTGCATATAAATGCCTTGCCTGGAATTGCTTTGCCTATAATTTGCTTTAATTGCGTTGCCTGGAATTGTCTGGAATAGCCTTTCCTGAGACTGCCTTGCTGGGAACTTTCTGTAATTTTCTCGCCTGGAATTAAATTTTTTAGAATTGTGAAGAAATGCCTTGCCTGGAATGTTCTTGCCTGGAATTGCCTGTAATTCACTTGCCTGGAATTGCCTTTTCTGGAATTTCCCGAAAATGTTTTGCCTGGAATTGCCTGGCCAGAAATTGTTTCTTGTTTCCTTGCCTGGAATTGCCTTACCTGAAATGACCTTGTTTGAGGTTGCCTGAAATTGCCTTTCCTGTATTTGCCTTGCCTGAAATTACCTTGCCTGGAATTGCCTTGCCCAGAATGCCTGGAATAGCCTTGCCTGGAATTGCCTGGAAATGCTTGGTTTAGATTTTCCTGAAATATTTTTCTTGGTATAGCATTTATTGGAAATGCCTGGCATATCCTTGGCTGTAATCGCTTTTACTTTAATTGCCTGGAAATACCTTTCCTGGAATATCCGTGCCTAGAATTACCTGGAATTGACTTCCCTGGAATTGCCTTGCCTGGAGTTGCCTGAAATTGCCTTGCCAGAAATTGCCATTTTTGGAATTGCCTCTAAATTCCTTGTCTGGAACTGCCTTGCCTAGAATTGCCTTTAATTGCCTTGCCTGTAATTGCCTGAAATTGCCTCGCCTGGGATTGCCTTGCCTGTAATTGCCTGAAATTGCCTAGTCTGGGATTGTCTTGCCTGAGATTGCCTGGAATTGCCTTTTTTGTATTTGCCTTGCCTAGAATTGCCTGGAATTGCCTTGCCTGAAATTGCTTTGAACAGAATGCCTGGAATTGCCTTGTCTGAAATTGCCTTTTCTGAAATTGCCTGGAATTTGTTTCCTAAAATTTCCTTTCCTGGAATTTCCCTTAATTGCCTTGCTTCAATTATCCTTGCCTAAAATTGTTTTGCCTGTAATTGCGTGGAATTGTCTTGCCTAGAGTTTCCTGAAATTGCCTTGCCTTGAGTTGCCTGGAATTGCCTTGCCTAAAATTGTCTTTTGTGGAATTGCCTAGAAATGCTTTGCCTGGAATTGCCTTTCCAGAAATTGGTATAATTAAATTGCATGGAATTGCCTTGTTTGGAAATGCCTTGCCTCGATTTCCCTTGCCTGGATTTACCTGGAATTGCCTTATCTGGATTTCCCTGGAATAGCATTGCCTGGTATAGCCTTGCCTGGAAATGCCTGGAATTGCCTTGGTTGTAATTGCTTTGTCTGGCATTGCCTGGAGATTATATGCCTGGAATATTCGTGCCTGAAATTGCCTGGAATTTACTTCCCTGAAACTCCCTTGCCTGGAATTGCCTAAAATTGCCTTGCATAAAATTGCCATTTTTGAAATTTTTTGGAATTGCCTTGCCTGAAATTGCCCTGCCTGGAGTTGCCTGGAATGGTTTTGCCTGGAATTGCCTTGTCACGAATTGCGGTTTTTGAAATTGCCTATAAATGCCTTCCCTGGAATTTCTTGGAATATTTTTTCCTGGAATAGTCTTGCCTGGAATTGCCTGGAATTGCCTTCCCTGAAATTGCCTTGACTGGAATTGCCTGGAAATTCCATGCCTGATTTGCTGTACCTGAAATTTTCTGGAATTGCCTTTTATATAATTGCCTTGCCTTGAATTGGGTAGAATTTTCATGCCTGAATTTTTTGCCTGGAGTTGCCTCGCCTGAAATTGCCTTGCCTTGAGTTGATTGGACTTGCCTCTACTGCAATTGCCTTGCCTGGAATTCGCTGAAATTGCCTTGCCTCTAATTTTCTTTCCTGAAATTTCCTGGAATTGCTTTACCTGGAATTTCCCTGCCTGGAATTGCTTGAAATTTTTATGACTCGAATTGCCTTTTTTGCAATTGAGTGGAAATGCCTTGCCTGAAATTGCCTTGCCTGAAATTTGCTTTAATTGCGTTTCCTGGAATTTTTTGGAATGGCCTTGCCTGGAATTTTCTTGCTGAGAATTGATTGGAATTGCCTTTTTTGCAATTTTCTTGCCTGGAGTTCCCTGAAAATCCCTTGCCTGAAATTGCCTAGTCTGGAATTGCCTTGCCTGGGGTTGCCTGGAATTGAATTGGCTGAAACTGCTTTTTCTGGAATTGCCTTGCCTTTTATTGCATAGAATTGCATTGCCTGGAATTACCTTGAATTGTCATGCCGGAAATTGTTTTTCCTGGGGTTGCCTAAAAATGAGTTGCCTGAAATTTTCTTGCCTGAAGTTGTCTAGCATTGCCCTGCCTTAATTTGACAGTCCTGAAATATTCTGTAATTGCCTTGCCTTGTATTGCTTTGCCTGAAGATGCCTGGTGTTGCCTTGCCTGGATTTGCCTGGATTTGCCTTCCCTGGAATAGCCTTGCCTGAAAGTGCCTAAAATTGCCTTGGCTGTAATTGCTTTGCCTGGAATTGCATGAAAATACCATTCCTGAATTATCTGTGTCCAGAATTGCCTGAAATTGACTTCCATGGAATTGCCTTGCTTAGAATTGCCTAGAATGGCCTTGCCTGAAATTGCCTTTCCTGGAATTGCCTGCAATTGCCTTGCCTGGAATTGCCTTGCCTGGAGTTGCCTTGCGTGGAATTGTCTAAAGTTGTCTTCCCTGGAATTGCCATTTCTGGAATTTTCTGAAATTGCCTTGCCTAGAATTGCCTGGTATTGCCTGAAATTGCCTTGTAGGAAATTGTTTTGCCAGAAATTGCCTTGCCTGGAAGTGCTGTGCCCTTTAATTGCCTTGTTTGATTATTTTTGCCTGGAGCTTTTTTGCCTGAAATTGCCTGCAATTGCCTTTTCTAGAATTTCCTTGCCTTGAATGGAATAGAAATGCCTTTCCTGAAATTGCCTTGCCTGGAATTGCCTGGAATTGCTGCACCTGAAATTGATTGGATTTGCCTTTACTGGAATTGCCTTGCCTGGAATTGCCTGGAATTTTTTTGTCTGGAATTGACTTTTTTGAATTTGAGAAAATATACCTTGCCTGTAATTGCCTTGCCTGGAATTCGCTTAAATTACCTTGCCTGGAATTTTCTGGAATTGCCTCACCTGAGATTGCCTTGCCTGGGATTGTGTGAAATTGCCTTACCTGAGATTGCCTTGCCTGGGATTGTGTGAAATTGCCTTTCCTGTATTTGCCTTGCCTGGAATTGCCTTGCCTGAAATTGCTTTGCCTAGAATGCCTGAAATTGTCTTGCCTGAAATTGCCTTACTGGAATTGCCTGAAATTCATTTCCTGAAATTTTTTTTTCTGGAATTGCCCTTAACTGCCTTGTTTCAAATATCCTTGCCTTAAATTACGTTGCCTGGAGTTGCCTGGAATTGCCTTGCCTGTAATTGCCTGGAATTGCCTTGCCTTGAGTTTCCTGGAATTGCCTTGCTTTGATTTGCCTGAAATTTTCTTGCCTGAAATTGCCTTTTGTGGAATTGCCTAGAAATGCCTTGCCTGGAATTGCCTTGCCAGAAATTGATTTATTTGCATTGCCCAGAATCGCCTTGTTTGAAATTGTGGTGCCTCGAATTGCCTTGTCTGGATTTACCTGGAATTGCCTTGCCTGGTATAGCCTTGCCTGTAAATGTCTGGAATTGCCTTGGCTGTAATTCCTTTGCCTGGAATTGCCTGGAAATTTCATGCCTGGAATATCCATGCCTGGAATTGCCTGAAATTGTCTTCCCTGAAATTGCCTTGCCTGGAATTGCCTAATATTGCCTTGCATAAAATTGCCTTTCCTGAAATTTTCTGAAATTGCCTTGCTTCAAATTGGCTTGCCTGGAGTTGCCTGAAGTTGCCTTGCCAAAAATTGCCTTTTTGGAATTGCTGATATATACCTTGCCTGGAATTGCCTTGCCTAAAGTTGGCTTTAGTTGCCTTGCCTGGAATTGCCTGAAATTGCCTCGCCTCAGATTACCTTGCCTGAAATTGATTAGAATTTTTTTTTCTGTAATTGCCTTACCTGGAATTGCCTGAAATTGCTTGCCTGTAATTGCCTTGCCTGGTATTGCCTTGACTAGAATTGACTTTCCTGAAATTACCTCAAATTGCCGTGCCTGGAATTGCCTTGCCTGGATTTGCCTGAATTGCTTTCTCTGTAATAGCCGTACATCCAAATGCCTGAAATTGCCTTGGCTGTAATTGTCTTGCCTGGAATTGCCTCGAAATAGCATGCTTGAAATATCTGTGCCTGAAATTTTCTGGAATTGACTTCCTTGAAATTTTCTTGCCTGGAATTCCCTAAAATTACCTTACCTGAAATTGCATTGCTGGAATTCTCTGGAATTGCTTTGCCTAAAATTGCCCTGCCTGGAGTTGCCTGGAATTGCTTTGCCTGAAATTGCCTTGACTGAAATTGCATGGAAATACCATGCCTGATTTGCTGTACCTGGAATTGCCCGGAATTGCCTTTTATATAATTGCCTTGACTGGAATCAGGTAAAATTGCTGTGCCTGGAATTGCCTCCCCTGAAATTGCCTTGCCTGAAATTGATTGGACTTGCCTCTACTTAAATTGCATTTCCTGGAATTTTCTGAAATTTCCTTGTCTCGAATTGCCTTGCCTGAAATTGCCTGGAATTTCTTTACCTGAAATTTCCTTGCCTGAAATTGCCTAAAATTTCCATGACTAGAAATGCCTTTTTTAAATTGTGTAGAAATGACTTGCCTGGAATTGCCTTGCCTACAATTTGCTTTAATTGCATTGCCTGGAATTGCCTGGAATAGCCTCGCCTGGAAGTGCCTTGCCAGGAATTATTTGTAATTTTCTCACCTGGAATTAACATTTTTTTGAATTGTGAAGAAATGACTTGCCTGGAATTGCCATGCCTAGAATTAGCTTAAATTGCCTTTTCTGGAATTGCCTGGAATTGCCTTGCCTGGAATTGCCTTGCCTAGAATTGCCTTGCCTAGAATTGCCTTGCCTGGAATTGCCTTGCCTGGAATTGCCTAGATTGCCTTGCCTAGTATTGCCTGGAATTGCTTTATCGAAAATTGTTTTTCCAAAAATTGCTTTACCTAGAAGTGCCTTTAATTGCCTTGCTTCGAATATTTTTGTCTGGTGTTTTCTTGCCTGAAATTGCCTGGAGTTGCCTAGCGTGAATTTCTTTTCCTGAAATTTCCTCGAATTTCTTTGCCTGGAGATGCTTTGCCTGAAATTGCCTGGAATTGCCTTCCTTGTAATTGCCTTGCCTGGAATTTCCTGGAACTTTCTTGCCTGGAATTGCCTTGCCTGAAATATTTTTGCCTGAAGTTGTTTTGCCTGAAATTGATTGGACGTGTTTTACTGGAATTGCTTCACCTGAAATTGCCTTGCCTGGAATTAATTGGACTTGTCTCTACTGGAATTTTTTTGCCTGATATTTTTTGGAATTGCCTTGCCTCGAATTTTCTTACATGGAAATAC
This sequence comes from Saguinus imperator, assembly GCA_004024885.1. Taxonomy (NCBI): domain Eukaryota; kingdom Metazoa; phylum Chordata; class Mammalia; order Primates; family Cebidae; genus Saguinus; species Saguinus imperator. The sequence continues at coordinate 78,038 of PVHO010007762.1, read as the reverse complement.
CTTGCCTTGAGTTAAGTAGAATTGCCTTGCCTAGAATTGCCTTGCCCTGATTTGACTGGAATTGATTCGCCTAAAATTTCTTTGCCTGAAATTGATTGGACTTGCTTTTGCTGTAATTGCCTTGCCTGAAATTGCCTGGAATTCACTTGCCTGGAATTGCCTAAAAATACCTTGCCTGAAATTTTCTTGCCTGGAATTGTCTGGAATTGTTTTGCCTGAAATTGACAGTCTTGGATTTTCCTGAAATTGCTTGCCTTGTATTGCTTTGCCTGGATTTGTTTGCAATTGACTTGCCTAAATTTGCCTGGAATAGACTTGCTGGCAAATGCCTGGAATTGTCTTCGCTGTAGTTGCTTTGCATGAAATTGCCTGGAAATACCATGCCTGGAATATCCGTGCCTGGAATTGCCTGAAATTGAATTCCATGGGATTGCCTTGTTTAGAATTTTCTAGAATTGCCTTGCCTAAAATTGCCTTTTTTGGAATTGTCTTACCTGGAATTGCCTTACCTGGAATTGCCTTGCTGGGAATTGCCTTGAATGAAATTGCCTGAAATTTCGTTGCCTGGAATTGTCATTTCTGATTTTTTTTTGGAATTGCCTTGTATGGAATTTTCTGGATTTCCTTGCCTGGTATTGCCTGGAATTGCCTTGTCAGAAATTGTTTTTCTAAAAATTACCTTGCCTGAAAGTGCCTTTAATTGCCTTGCTTCGAATATTTTTCTCTGGAGTCTTCTTGCCTGAAATTGCCTTGAGTTACCTAGCCTGGAATTTTTTTCACTGAAATTACCTCGAGTTTTTTTTGCCTGGAGATGTCCTGCTTTTAGTTGCCTCGAATTGCCTTGCTTGTAATTGCCTTGCCTGGAATTGCCTTGCCTGAAATTTCCTGGAAATTCCTTGCCTGAAAATGCCTTGTTTGGAGTTTCCTGGTTTGGCTTGCCTGAAATTGAATTAGCTGGAGTTAGCTGGAATTGCCTTGTCTGGAATTGCTTTGCCTTGAATGTCCTACATTTGCTTTGCCTGGAACTGCCTCGCCTGGAATTGCTTCAAATTGCTTTGCCTGTAATAGCCTTGCCTGGAATTGCCTGAAATTTCCTTGAGTCAAACTGCCTATCCTGAAATTGCCTGGAAATACCATGCCTGATTAGTCGTGCCTGGAATTGATTTTTGTAGAATTTCCTTGCCTTCAATTGAGTAGAATTGCTTTGCCTAAAATTGCCTCGCCTGAAATTTCTTTGCCTGGGATTGATTGGATTTGCCTTTACTGGAATTGCATTCTCTGAAATTGCCTGGAATTTTCTTGCCTGGAATTGGCTTTTTTTTTGGAATTGCAAAGAAATTCCTTGCCTGGAATGTCCTTGCCTGAAATTCGCTTAAATTCCCTTGCCTGGAATTGCCTCATCTAAAATTGCCTTGCCAGTAATTGATGAGCCTTGCCTCTACTGGAATTGCCTTGCCTGGAATTCCATGAAATTTTCTTGCCTCGAATTGCCTTGCGTGGAATTTCCTGAAATTACTTTACTAGGAATATTCTTGCTTGGAATTGCCTGGAATTTTTTTGCCTAGTATTGCCGTTTTTGAAATTGTGTAGAAATTCCGTGCCTGGAATTTGCTTTAATTGTGTAGCCTGGAATTGCCTGGAATTGCCTTGCCTGGAAATGCTTTGAAGGAAATTGCCTGAAATTGCCTTTTAGAATTTTCTTGCCTATAATTGCCTAAAATTGACTTTCCTTGAATTGACTTTTCTGGAAGTGTTTTGCTTGAGTTAAGTAGAATTGCCTTGCCTGGAATTGTCTTGCCTAAATTTGACCAGAATTACTTCCCGTTGAATTGTTTTGCCTAAAATTGATTGGACTTTCTTATACTGGAATTGCCTTGCCTGGAATTGGCTGGAATTGCCTTGCCTGGAATTTTTGCCCAGAATTGTTCTGCCTGGAATTGCCTTTTTTGAAATTGTGTAAAAATGCTTTGACTGGAATTGCCTTCCCTGGAATTCGCTTTAATTGCATTGTCTGAAATTGTCTCGCCTGAAATTGCCTCACAGGGAATTGATTGGAATTACCTTTCCTGTAATTGTCTTGCTTAGAAATGCCTGGAATTACCTTCTGTGGAATTGCCTGGAATTGCCTTGCCAGAAATCGCCTTGCCTGGGGTTTCCTGGAATTGACGTGCCTGGAATTGCCTTCCTGGAATTGCTATTTCTGGAATTTTCTGTAAATGGCTTGCCTGGAATTGCCTTGCCTAGAACTGCCTGGATTGCTTTGCCTGGTATTGCATGGAATTGCATTGTCGAAAATTGTTTTCCCAGAAATTGCCTTGCCTGGAAGTAATTTTAATTGCCTTGCATCAAATAATTTTTCCTGGAGTTTTCTTGACTAAAATTACCTGGAGTTGCCTAGCTTAAATTTCTTTTCCCTGAAATTTCCTCGAATTTCTTTGCCTGGAGATGCCTTGCCTTAAATTGCTTTGCTTGTAATTACCTTGCCTGGAATTTCCTGGTACTTCCTTGCCTGGAACTGCCTTGCCTGGAATTACCTGGGTTTTGTTGCCTGTAATTACCTAGGCTGGAATTGGCTGGAATTGCCTTGCATGGAATTGCTCTTCCTTGAATGGCCTACAATTGCTTTGCCTGGAACTGCCTTGCCTGGAATTTCCTGGAATTGCCTTGTCTGGAATAGCCTTGTCTGGAATTGCCTGGAATTGTCTTGCCTGAAATTGCCTTGCTTTGAATTGCCTGGAAATACCATGCCAGATTAGTCATGCCTGGATTTGCCTGGAATTGCCTTGACTGAAATTGCCTTGCCCAGAATTGCCTGGACATACCATGCCTGATTAGTCGTGCCTGAAATTGCCTTTTATAGAATTTCTTTTTTTTTAATTAGGTAGAATTGTTTTGCCTGAAATTGCCTTGTTTGGAATTGTCTGGAATTGCCTCGCTTGAAATTGCTTTGCCTGGAATTGATTGGACTTGCCTTTAATAATATTGCCTTGCCTGAAATTGCCTGAAATTTCCTTGCCTTGAATTGCCTTGCCCAGTATTACTTGCCTGGAATTGCCTCAAATTGCCTTGCCTAAAATTGCCTGGAATTGCTTTACCTAAAATTCTTTTGCCTGGAATTGCCTGGAATTTTCTTCCCTGGAATTAAATTTTTTAAAATTGTGAAGAAATGCCTTTTCTGGAATTGCCTTGCCTGGAATTTGCTTAAATTGCCTTGCCTGAAATTGCCTGGAATTGCCTTGCCTGAAATAGCCTTTCCTGGAGTTGCATGGAACTCACTTGCCTAAAATTGTCTTTTCTGGAATTGCCTAGCCTGAAATTTTTTGCCTGGAAATGCCTTGCCTAGAATTGCCTTGCCTAAAATTTTCTGAAAGTGTCTTTTCTAAATTTACCTTGCCTGGAATTGCCTTGCCCAGAATGCCTGAAATTGCATTGCCGAGAATTGTTTTTTTGGAATTGCCTTGCCTTGGATTGCCTGAATTTGCCTTTTTTTGTATTTGCCTTGCCTGGAATTTCCTAGACTTGACTTGCCTAAAATTGCCTTGCCCAGAATGCCTGGAATTTCTGTTTCTGGTATTGGCTTACCTGAAATTGTGTTGCCTAAAATTGCTTTGCCTGAAATTGCCTTTCCTGGAATTGCCTGAAATACGTTTCCTGGAATTCCCTTTCCCAGAATTGCTTTTAATTGCCTTGATTCAAATATCCTTGCCTGGAATTGCCTTGCCTGGAATTGCTTTGCTGTAATTGCCTGAAATAGACTTGCCTAGACTTTCCTGGAATTCCCTTACCTTGAGTTGCCTGAATTTTTTGTCTAAAATTGCCTTTTGTGGAATTGCCTAAAAATGCCTTGCCTGAAATTACCTTGCCAGAAATTGGTTTAATTGCATTGCCTAGAATTGCCTTGTTTGGAATTGCCTTGCCTCGAATTGCCTTGACTGGATTTACCTGGAATTGCCTTGCCTGGAATAGGCTTGCCTTGAAATGCCTGGAATTGCCTTGACTGTAATTGCTTTGCCTGGAATTGCCTGAAAATTCCATGTCTGGAATATCCGTGCATGGAATTGCCTGGAATTGACTTCCCTGGAATTGCCTTGCCTGGAATTGCTTAAAATTGCATTGCCTAATATTGCCTTTCCTGGAATTTCCTTGCCTGGAATTGGCTTGCCTGGAGTTGCTTGGAGTCAGCTTGCCTAGAATCGCCTTGCCTGGAATTGCCTTGCCTGAAATTACATTGCCTGGAATTGCCTAGAAATACCATGCCTGATTTGCCATGCCTGGGATAACCTGGAATTTTCTTCTCTGGAATTGCCTTGCTTTGAATTGCCTAGAATTTTTTTTGCCTGAAATTTTATTTATAGTTAATTGCCTGGAGTTTCCTCACCTTGGATTGCCTTGCCTGAAATTGTTTGGCCTTGCCTTTTCCGGAATTGCCTTGCCTGGAATTGCCTTGCCTAGAATTGACTTGTCTGCAATTGCCTCAAATTGTTTTGTTTTAAATAGCTTTGCCTGGAGTTACCTTGCCTAGATTTGCCTGTATTGCCTTGCCTGGAATAGCCTGGCATACAAATGTTTGGAATTTACTTGGCTGTAATTGCTTTGCCTGTAATTTCCTGGAAATTGCATGCCTGGAATATCTGTGCCTGGAATTGACTTCCCTGAAATTTTCTTGTCTGGAATTCCCTGGAATAGTCTTACTTCAAATTGCCTTTCCTGGACTTTCCTGGAATTGCCTTCTCTAGAATTGCCCTGTCTGGAATTGCCTGGAATTGTCTTGCCTTGAATTTCCTTGTTAGGAATTAACTTTTTTGGAATTGCCTATAAATACCTTGCCTGGAATTGCTTGGAATTGTCTGGCCTGAAATAGCCTTGCCTGGAATTTCCTGAAATTGCCTTGCCTAAAATTGCCTTGCCTGGAATTGCCTGGAAATACCATCCCTGATTTGCCATACCTGAAATTGCCTGAAATTTTCTTTTATATAATTGTCTTTCCTTGAATTGGGTAGAATTGCCATGCTTGAAATTTCCTTGCATGGAATTGCCTCGACTAAAATTGCCTTGCCTGGAATTGATTGGACTTGCCTCTACTGAAATTGCCTTCCTTGGAATTTCCTGGAATTGCCTTGCCTCGAATTCTCTTCCATGGAATTGCCTGGAATTGCTTTACCTAAAATTCCCTTGCCTGGAATTGCCTGGAATTTGTTTGCCTAGAATTGCCATTTTTGGAATTGCATAGAAATACCTTGCCTGGAATTGCCTTGCCTGGAATTTGCTTTAATTGCATTGCCTGGAATTGCCTCGCCTGGGATTGCCTTGCCAGGAATTGATTGGAATTGCCGTTCTTGTAATTTTCTTTCCTGGAATTGCCTAAAATTGCCTTGCCTGAAATTTGCTTTAATTGTATTGCCTGGATTTGCCCCGCCTGGAATTGCCTTGCTGGGAATTGATTAGTATTGCCATTCCTGTAATTGTGTTGCTTAGAAATGCCTGAAATTGCCTTGCCCAGAATTGCCTGGAATTGTCTTGCCAGGCATTGCATTTCCTGGGGTTGCCTGGAATTGACTTCCCTCAAATTGTTTTGCCTGGGGTTGCCTGGAATTGACTTTCCTAAAATTGTTTTTTTTAATTGCCTGGAAATGCTGTCCCTGGAATTTCCTTGCCTGTAGTTGCCTATAATTGTGTTGCCTAAAATTGACAGTCCTGGAATTTCCTGGAATTGCCTTGCCTTTTATTGCTTTTCTTAGAGTTCCCTGGAATAGCCTTGCCTGGATTTGCCTGGAATTTCTTAGCCTGTAATAGCCTTTCCTGGAAATGACTGGAATTGCCTTGGCTTTAATTGCTTTGCCTGGAAATTCCATGCCTGGAATATTCGTGTTTGGAATTGCTTGGAATTGACTTTCCTAAAATTGCATTGTCTAGAATTGCCTAGAATTGCCTTGCCTGAAACTGCCTTTTCTGGTATTGCTTTGAATTACCTTTCCTGAAATTGCCTAAAGTTTCCTTGCCTAAAATTGCTATTTCTGGAATTTTCTGAAATTTCCTTGCCTGGAATTGCCTTGCCTGGAATTGCCTTTATTGCCTTGCATGGTATTGCCTTGAATTTCCTTGTTGAAAATTGTTTTGCCAGGAATTGCCTTGCCTGGAAGTGTCTTTAATTGCCTTACTTTGAATATTTTTGCCGAGAGATTTTTTTTCCTTTAATTTTCTGGAGTTACCTAGCCTGGAATTTCTTTCTCTGAAATTTCCTCGAATTTCTTTGCCTGGAGATGCCTTGCCTGAAATTGCCTAGAATTGCCTTGCTTGTAATTGTTTGCCTAAAATTGCCTTGCTTATAATTGTTTTGCCTAAAATTGCCTTGCCTGGAATTTCCTAGATTTCCTTGCCTGTAATTGCATTGGCTGGAATTGTTAAAATTTTTTTGCCTAAAATTGCCCAGCCTTGAATGGTTTTCAATTGCTTTGCCTGGAATGGCCTTGTCTGGAATTGCTTGAAATTGCCTTGTTTGGAATAACCTTGAATGGAATTTTCTGAAATTGCCTTGACTGAAATTGCCTTTCCTGGAAATTTTCTGCCTGATCAGTCGTGCCTGGAATTGCCGTGACTGACATTGCCTTGCCTGGAATTGCCTGAAAATACCATGCCTGATCATTTGTTCCTGGAATTGCCTTTTCTAGTATTTCCTTGCCTTTAATTGGGTAGAATTGCCTTATTCTAAAATTGCCTTCCCTGGAATTGCCTGAAATTACCTCGACTAAAATTGCTTTGCCTGGAATTGGTTGCAGTTGTTTTTACTGGAATTGCGTGAAATTGTCTTGCCTGGAATTTCCTTGCCCAGAATTGCTTGCCTGAAATTGCCTCGAATTGCCTTGCCTTAAATTTTTTGAAATTACTGTACCTGGAATTTTTTTCCTGGAATTGCCTGAAATTTCCTTGCCTAAAATTGCCTTTTTTGAAATTGCATAGAAACGAATTGCCTGGAATTGCCTTGCCTGAAATTGCCTTGCCTGGAATTGCCTGAATTTGCCTTGCTTGGAATTGCCATTTTTGGAATTTTCTGGAATTGCCTTGCCTGGAATTGCCTTGCCTGGAATTTCCTGGATGGCATTGTCTGGTATTGCCTGAAATAGCCTTGTTGAAAATTGTTCTGCAAGGAATATCCTTGCCTGGAAGTGCCTTTAATTGCCTTGCTTCGAATATTTTTGCCTGGAGTTTCCTTGCCTAAAATTTTCTGGAGTTGCCTAGCCTAGATTTTCTTTCCCTGAAATTTCCTCGAATTCCTTTGCCTGGAGATGCCTTCCCTGGAATTGCCTGGAATTGCCTTGTTTGTAATTGCCTTGCCTGGAATTGCCTTGTCTGGAATTTCTTGAAAATTTCTTGCCGAGAATTGCCTTGCCTGAAATTTCCTGGATTGCCTTGCCTGAAATTACCTTGTCTGAAATTGGCTGGAATTGCCTTGCCTGGAATTGCTCTTTCTTGAATGGTTTACAATTGCTTTGCCTGGAACTGCCTTGCCTGAAATTGCCTGGAAATGCCATGCCTGATTAGTCGTGCCTAAAATTGACTTTTCTAAAATTTCCCTGCTTTTAATTGGGTAGAATTGCTTTGCCTTAAACTGCCTTGCCTGGATTAGCCTGCAATTGCCTTGCCTGAAATTGCTTTGCCTGGAATTGATTGGACTTGTTATTATTGGAATTGTCTTGCCTGGAATTTCCTTGCCTGGAATTGACTGTTTTGGAATTGTGAAAAAAAATGCCTTGACTGGAATTGCCTTGCCTGCAATTGCCTTTCTGGTAATTGATTGTAATTGTCTTTCCTTTAATTTTTTATGCTTAGAAATGCCTGGAATTTTCTTGCCCCAAATTGCCTCATGTTGCCTTGTCAGGAATTGCCTCGTCTGGGGTTGCCTGGAATTGACTTTCCTGAAATTGCCTTTTCTAAAATTGCCTGGAAATGCCTTCTTTGAAATTTCCTTTTTTGTAATTGCCTGTGATTGCGTTGTCTGAAATTGGTAGTCCTGGATTTTCCTGGAATTGCTTTGCCTTGTAGTGCTTTGCCTGGAGTTGCCTGGAATTGCCTTACCTGGATTTACCTGGAATTGCCTTGTGTGGAATAGCCTTTACTGGAAATGCCTGGAATTGCCTTGGCTGTAATTATTTTTTACTGGAATTGCCTGGTAATTTGATGCCTGAAATACCCGTGTTTGGAATTGCCTGAAATTGACTTCTGTGAAATTGCCTTGCCTAGAATTTTCTAGAATTGCCTTGCCTAAAATTGACAGTCCTGAACTTTCCTGAAATTGCCTTGCCTTGTATTGCTTTGCCTGGAGTTGCCTGGAATTGCCTTGCATGGATTTGTCTGAAGTTGCCTTGCCTGGAATAGCCTTGCCTGGAAATGCCTGGAATTAACTCGGCCGTAATTGCTCTGCCTGGAATTGCTTGGAAATACCATGCCTGGAACATCCGTGCCTGGAATTACCTGAAATTGACTTCCGTGGAATTGCCTTGCCTAAAATTGTCTAGAATTGCCTTACCTAAAATTGCCTTTTTTGGAATTGCCTGAAATTGCCTTGCCTGGAATTGCCTTGCCTGAAATTGCCTTGCAAAATTTGCCTTGGCTGAAATTGACTTGCCTGGAATTTCCTGAAACTTCCTTGCTTGAAATTGCCCAGCATAGAATTTTCTGGATTGCCTTGCCTGTAATTACCTTGGTTGGATTTGTCTAGAATTGCCTTGCCTGAAATTGCCCTGCCTTGAATGGCCTACAATTGCTTTGCCTGGAACATCCTTGCCTGAAATTGCCTTGAATTGGTTTACCTGGAATATTTTTTGCCTGAAATTTTCTGAAATTGCCTTTCCTGGACTTGCCATTTCTGGAAGTTTCTGAAATTGACCTTTCTGAAATTTCCTGGATTGCATTGCCTGGTATTTCCTGGAATTGCCTTGTCGGAAATTGTTTTGCCAGGAATTGCATTACCTGGAAGTGCCTTTAATTGCCTTGCTTCGAATATTTTTGCCTGAAATTTTTTTGCCTGAAATTGCCTGGAGTTGCCTAGCCTGGATTTTCTTTCCCTGAAATTTCCTCGAATTACTTTGCCTGGAGATGCCTTGCCTGGAATTGCCTGGAATTGCCTTGCTTGTAATTGCCTTGGCTGAAATTGCCTTGCCTGGAATTTCCTGAATCTTCCTTGCCTAAAATTGCCCAGCATGGAATTTTCTGGATTGCCTTGCCTGGAATTGCCTTGGCTGGATTTGTCTAGAATTGCCTTGCCTAAAATTGCCCTGCCTTGAATGGCCTACAATTGCTTTGCCTGGAACTTCATTGCCTGAAATTGCCTGGAATTGGTTTACCTGGAATTTTTTTTTGCCTGGAATTTCCAGGAATTTTTATGCCTGGAATTTCCAGGAATTTTTATGCCTGGAATTGACTTTTTTGGAATTACAAAGAAATGCCTTGTCTGGAATTGCCTCGCCTGGAATTCGCTTAAATTGCCTTTCATGGAATTCCCTGGAATATCCTCTCCTGAAATTGCCTTGGCAGGAATGGATTGAAATTGCCTTTTCTGTAATTGTCTTGCTTGAAATTGCCTAAAATTGCCTTGCTTGGAATTTCCATGCCTGGAGTTGCCTGAAATTGACTTGCCTCGAATTGCCTTTTGTGGAATTGCCTGGAAATGCCTTGCGTGGAATTGCCTTACATGTAATTGCCTTGCCTTGGATAGCCTGAAATTGCCTTTTTTGGATTGGCCTTGCCTGAAATTGCCTTGCCCGGAATGCCTGGAACTGCCTTGCCTGGAATTGTTTTTTTGGAATTGCCTTGCCTGGGATTGCCTAGAATTGCTTTTTCTGTATTTGCCTATCCTGGAATTGCCTGGAATTGCCTTGGCTGATATTACCTTACTGGAATGCCTAGAATTGTTTTGCCTGGAACTGCCTTGCCTGAATTGCTTTGCCTGGAATTGCCCGGAATTGCCTGGAAATACCATTCCTGGAATATTTGTGCATAAAATTGCCTGGAATTGACTTCTGTGGAATTTCCTTTCCTAGAATTGCCTAGAATTGCCTTGCCTGAAATTGCCTTTTCTGGAATTTCCTGGAATTGCCTTGCCTGGAATTGCCTTTCCTGGAATTGCCTTGCCTGAAATTGCCTGAAGCTGACTTGCCTGAAATTGCCATTTCTGGAATTTTTTGGAATTGCCTTGCCTGGAATTGCCTGGATTGCCTTTTCTGGTTTTGCCTGGAATTGCCTTGTCAGAAATTGTTTTGCCAGTAATTGCCTTCACTATCAGTGCCTTTAATTGCCTTGCTTTGAATATTTTTTCCTGTAGTTTTTTTGCCTAAAATTTCCTGGAGTTCCCTAACCTGGATGCTCTTTCCCTGAAATTTCCTCAATTTTTTTTTTCTGGAGATGCCTTCCCTGGAATTTTCTGGAATTGTTTTGCTTGTAATTGCATAGCCTGGAATTGTCTTGCCTGGAATTTTCTGGAACTTCCTTGCCTGGAATTGACCTTCCTGAAATTTTCTGGATTGCCTTGCCTGTAATTACCTTGGCTGAATTTGGCTGGAATTGCCTTGCCTGGAATTGCTCTGCCTTGCATAGCCTACAATTGCTTTGCATAAAATTTCCTTGCCTGGAATTCCTTGTAATTGCCTTGCCTCAATTAGCCTTGCCTGGAATTGCCTACAATTGCATTGACTAAAATTGCCTTGCCTGGAAATACCGTGCTTGATTAGTCATGCCTGGAATTGCCTGGAATTGCCTTGACTGAAATTGCTTTGCCTGAAGTTGCCTGGAAATACCATGCCTAATTAGTCGTGCCTGGAATTGCCTTGACAGAAATTGCCTTTCCTGAAATTGCCTGGAAATAGCATGCCAGATTAGTCGTGTCTGGAATTGCCTTTTCTATAATTTTCTTGCCTAGAATTGGGTGGAATTTCCTTGAATGAAATTGCCTTGCCTGAAATTGCCTGGAGTTGCCTCGCCTGAAATTGCTTTGCCTGGAATTGATTGGACTTGCCTTTACTGGAACTGTCTTTTTTTGAATTGCCTGTAATTGCCTTGACTGGGAATGGCCTTGCTCAGAATTGCTTTCCTGTAATTGCCTCGAATTGGCTTGCCTAAAATTGCCTGGAATTGCTTTACCTGGATTTTTCTTGCCTGAAATTTCCTGGAATTTTCTTGCCTGAAATCAACTTTTTGGTATTACAAAGAAAAGTCTTGCCTGGAATTGCCTTGCCTGAAATTCACTTAAATTGTCTTGTCTTGAATTGCTGAAATTGCCTCGCCTGAAATTGCCACTCCAGGAATTGATAAAAATTGCCTTTTCTGTAATTGTCCTGTGTAGAATTGCCTGGAATTGCCTTGCCTGTAATTTTCTTGCTTGGAGTTGCCTGGAATTTACTTGCCTGGAATTTTCTTTTCTGGAATTGCCTGGAAATGTTTTGCCTGGAATTGCCAAGCCAGGAAATGTATTTTATTGCCTTGCCTAAAATTGTTTTGCCTAGAATTGCTTGAAATTTTTTTTGTATTTATTTGCCTGCAATTTACTTCCCTGAAATTGTCTTGCCCAGAATGCCTGGAATTTTCTTTCCTGGAATTGTTTTTGGTGATTTTGTTGCATGGGATTGCCTGGAATTTTATTTTCTATATTTTCCTTGCTTGGAATTGCCTGGAATTGCCTTGCCTAAAATTGCGTTGCTTGAAATTGCCTGAAATTGCCTTTTCTAAAATTACTTTACCAGAATTTCTGGAATATCCTTGCCTGGAGTTTCCTGGAATTTCTTTGCATAGATTTTACTGGAATTGTTTTCCCTGGTATTGCCTTGATTGACAATGCCTGGCATATCCTTGGCTGTAATTGCTTTTCCCTTAATTGCCTGGAAATACCTTGCCTGAAATTACCTGGAATTGACTTCCATGGAATTGCCTTGCCTGAAATTGCCTTGCCTGGAGTTGCCTAAAATTGCCTTGCCAGGAATTGCCTGAAATTAGCTCGCTTGGGATTGCCTTTTTTGGGATTTCTTGGAATTGTTTTCCATGTATTTGCATTGCCTGTAATTGCCTTGAATTGACTGGCTTGAAATTGCCTTGCCCTGAATGCCTGGAATTGCCTTACCTGAAATATCCTTGGCTGAAATTGCCAGGAATTTGTTTCCTGAAATATTTTTTACTGAAACTGTTCTTAATTGCCTTACTTTGAACATCCTTGCCTGGAATTGCCTTTCCAGTTATTACCTGGAATTGACTTGCCTGCAGTTTCCCAGAATTGCCATGTTTTGAATTTCCTGGATTTTCCTTGCCTGACATTTACTTTTGTGGAATTTTCAAGAAATGCCTTGCCTGGAATTGCCTTGCCAAAGATTGGTTTAACTGCCTTGCCTCAAATTGCCTTGACTGGATTTACCTGGAATTGCCTTGCCTGATATAGTCTTGCCTGGAAATGCCCAGAATTGCCTTGGCTGTAATTGCTTTGCCTGGAATTGCCTGAAAATTCCATGCCTAAAATATCCGTGCCTGGAATTGCCTGGAATTGACTTCCCTGGAATTGCCTTGCATGAAATTGCCTAAAATTGCCTTACTTAAAATTGGCTTTTCTGGAATTCCCTGGAATTGCCTTGCCTGGAATTAACTTGCCTTGAGTTGAAAAAATTGTTTTGCCAGGAATTGCCTTTTTTGGAATTGCCAATAAATACTTGCCTGGAATTGCCTTGCCTAAAGTTGGCTTTAATTGCCTTGCCTGGAATTGCCTGAAATTGCCTCGCCTCAGATTGCCTTGCCTGAAATTGATTGGAATTGCCTTTTCTGTGATTGCCTTACCTGGAATTGCCTGGAATTGCCTCGCCTGGGATTGCCTTGCCTGGAGGTGTTTGGACTTGTCTTTACTGGAATTGCCTTGCCTGTAATTGCCTTGCCTAGAATTGACTTGCCTTGAATTGCCTTGCCTGTAATTGCCTTGCCTGGAGTTACCTTGCCTGATTTTGCCTGAATTGCCTTGCCTGGAATAGCCTTGCCTACAAATGCCTGAAGTTGCCTTGGCTGTAATTGGTTTGCCTGGAATTGCTTGGAATTACCTTGCCTGAAATAGGCTTGCCTGGAATTGCCTGGAATTGCCTTGCCTGAAATTGCCTTGACTGAAATTGCCTGGAAATACCATGCCACATTTGCCGTAACTGAAATTGCTTTTAATTGCCTTTTATATAATTGCCTTGTTTGGAATTGGGTAGAATTGCCGTGTTTGAAATTTTCTTGCCTGGAATTGCCTCACCTGAAATTGCCTTGCCTGGAATTGATTGGACTTGCCTCTACTGGAATCGACTGGCCTAAAATTGCCTGGAATTGCCTTGCTTTGAATGGTCTTGCCTGGAATTGCGTGGAATTTCTTTACCTGGAATTTTTTTGCATGAAGTTGCTTAGAATTTTCTTGCCTATATTTGCCTTCTTTGGAATTGCCTTTTCTGGAATTGCCTGGAAATGCCTTGCCTGGAATTGCCTTGACTGAAATTGCCTTACCCTAAATTGTCTTGCCTGGGATTGCCTGAAATTGCCTTGCCTGGAATTGCAATGCCTGGAATTGCCTTGCCCAGAATCCCTGGAATTGCCTTGCCTGGAATTGTTTTCTTTGGAATTGCCTTGCCTGGAATTGCCTTTCTTTTATTTGCCTTGCCTGGAATTGTCTTGCCTGAAATTACCTTACCGGAATGTCTGAAATTGCCTTGCGTGAAATCGCCTTGCCTGGAGTTGCCTGGAATTGCCTTGCCTAGATTTTTCTGGAATTGTTTTCCCTGGTATAGCCTTGTTTTAAAATGCCTGGCATAATTTTGCCTGTAATTACTTTGCCCTTAATTGCCTGGAAATACCTTGCCTGAAATATTCGTGCCTAAAATTATGTGGAATTGACTTCCCTGGAATTGCCTTGCCTGGAATTGCTTTGCCTAGAGTTGACTGAAATTGCCTTGCTAGGAATCGCCTTTTTTGGAATGGCCTATAAATGCCTAGCCTGGAATTTCCTTGCCTAAAATTGGCTTTAATTGCCTTGCCTGTAATTGCCTAAAATTGCCTTGCCTGAAATTGCCTTTCCTGAAATTGCCTGGAATTCGTTTTTTGGAATTTCTTTTCCTGGAATTGCTCTTACTTGCCTTGCTTCAAATATCCTTGCCTGGAATTGCCTTGCCTAGAGTTTCCTGGAATTGCCTTGACTTGTGTTGCCTGGAATTTTTTTTTCTGAAATTGTCTTTTGTGGAATTGTCTAGAAATGCCTTGCCTGAAATTGCCTGTCCACAAATTTGTTTAATTGCATTGCCTGGAATTGCCTTGTTTGGAATTGCCTTGCCTCAAATTGCCTTGTGTGGATTTAGCTGCAATTGCCTCCTTTGGTATAGCCTTGCCTGGAAATGCCTGGAATTGCCTTGGCTTTAATTGCTTTGTCTGGAATTGCCTGGAAATTACATGCCTGGAATATCCGTGCCTGGAATTGCCGAGAATTGACTTCCCTAAAATTGCCTTGCCTAGAATTGCCTTACCTGAAATTGCTTTATTTGGAATTTCCTGGAATTGCCTTGCCTGGAATTGCCCTTACTGGAGTTGCCTGGAATTGCCTTTCCTGGAATTGTCTTATCTGGAATTGCCTTGCCTGGAGTTGCCCTGCCAAATATTGCCTTTTTTGGAATTGTTTATAAATGCCTTGCCTGGAATTGCTTGGAATTGTCTTGCCTGAAATAGCCTTGCCTGGAATTGCTTGGAATTACCTTGTCTGAAATTGCCTTGACTGAAATTTTTTTGGAAATACCATGGCTGACTTGCCATACCTGGTATTACCTGGAATTGTCCTTTATATAATTGTGTTGTTTTCAATTGGGTAGAATTGCCATGCCTGGGATTGCCTGAAATTGCCTTTTCTGGATTTGCCTGCCTGGAATTGCCTTTCCTGGAATTAACTTGCCCAGAAGGCCTGCAAATGCCTTGCCTGGAATTGTGTGTTTTGGAATTACCTTGCCTGGCATTGCCTGAAATTGCCTATTCTGGATTTGCTTTCCCTGGAATTTCCTGGAATTGCCTTTCCTAAAATTACCTTACCAGAATGACTGGAATTGCCTTGCCTGGAGTTGCCTAAAATTGCCTTGTTTAGATTTCCCTGGAATTATTTTCCCTGGTACAGCCTTGATTGGAAATGCCTGGCATATTCTTGGCTGTAATTGCTTTGCCTTTAATTGCCTGGAAATACCTTGCCTGGAATATCCATGCCTGGAATTACCTGAGGTTGACTTCCGTGAAATTGCCTTGCCTAAAATTGCCTTGCCTGGAGTTGCCTGAAATTGCCTTGCCAGGAATTGCCGTTTTCAGAATTGCCTATAAATGCCTTACCTGGAATTGCCTTGCCTGGAATTGGCATTAACTGCTTTGCCTGTCATTGCCTGAAATTGCCTTGCCTGGAATTGTCTTTCCTGGAATTGCCTTGAATTTGTTTCCTGAAATTTTCTTTCCTGGAATTGCCCTTAATTGCTTTGCTTTGAATATACTTGCTTGAAATTGCCTTGCCTGGAATTGCCTGAAATTGCCTTGCCTAGAGTTTTCTGGAATTGTCTTGCCTTGGGTTGGTGGAATTTCCTTGCTAAAGTTGCCTTTTGTGGAAGTGCCTAGAAATTTCTTACCTGGAATAGCCTTGCCAGAAACTGGTTTAATTTCATTGCCTGGAATTGCCTTGTTTGAAATTGCCTTGCCTCGAATTTCCTTGCCAGGATTTACCTGGAATTCCCTTGCCTTTAATAGCCTTGCTAAAAAGTGCCTGAATTTGCCTTGGCTGTAATTTCTTTGTCTGCAATTGCCTGAAAATTCCATGCCTGGAATATCCGTGCCTGGAATTGCCTGCAATTGACTTCCTTGGAATTTCCTTGCCTGGAATTGCATAGAATTGTCTTACCTGAAATTGCTATTCCTGAAGTTTCCTGGAATTGCCTTGCCTGGAGTTGTCATACCTCGAGTTGCCTGGAATTGTCTTGCCAGAATTTGTCTAGCCTGGAATTGCCTTGCAAGGAATTGCCTTTTTTGGAATTGTTTATCATTGCCTTTTCTGGAATTGCTTGGTGTTGTCTTGCCTGAAATAGCCTTGTCTGGAATTGTCTGGAATTCCCTTTCTTGAAATTGCCTTGATTGAAATTGCCTGGAAACACCATGCCTGATTTGCTGTACCTGTAATTGCCTGGAATTGCCTTTTATATAATTGCCTTGTTTGGAATTGGGTAGATTTGCCATTCCTGGAATTTTCTTGCCTGGAATTTTTTCGCCTAAAATTTGCCTTGCCTGAAATATCATGGAATTGCTGTACCTAAAATTTCATTTCCTGGAATTGCCTGAAATTTTTTTGCTTAAATTTTTCTTTTTTTGGAATTGCATAGAAATTCCTTGCCTGATATTGCCTTGCCTGGAATTTGCTTTAATTGCCTTGCCTGGAATTTGCTTTAATTGCCTGAAATTTCTTCACCTGATATTGCCTTGCCAGGAACTGATTAAAATTGCCTTTCTTGTAATTTTCTTGCCTGGAAATCTTTGAAATTGCCTAGCCTGGAATTGGCTGGAATTGCTTTTTTGGAATTGACTTGATTGGAGTTGCCTGAAATTGACTTGCCTGGAATTGTTTTTATGGAATTTCCTTGCCTTGAGTTAACTAGAATTGCCTTGCCTGGAATTGTTTTGCCTGAATTTGCCTGGAATTGCTTTGCCACAAATTGCTTTGCCTGGAATTTTTTGGACGTGCTTGTTCTCAAAATGTCTTGCCTGGAATTGCCTGAAATTGCATTGCCTGAAATTGCCTGGAATTGCCTTGATTGAAATTGCCTGGAAATACCATGCCTAATTTGCCATGCCTGGAATTGCCTGAAATTGCGTTTTATATTTTTGCCTTGCCTTGAATTGGGTAGAATTGCAGTGCCTGGAATTTTCTTGCCTGGAATTGCCTCGCCTGAAATTGCCTTTTCTGTAATTGATTGGCCTTGCCTCTTCTGAAATTGCCTTTCCTGGATTTCCCTGGAACTTCCTTGCCTGTAATTGCCTATAATTGCGTTGCCTAAAATTGACAGTCCTGGAATTGCCTTGCCTTGTATTGCTTTTCTTGGAGTTCCCTGGAATTGCCTTTCCTGGATTTGCCTGGAATTGCTTAGCCTGTCATAGCCTTGCCTGGAAATGGCTGGAATTGACTTGGCTGTAATTGTTTTGCCTGGAAATTTCATGCCTGGAATATCCGTGTTTGGAATTGCTTGGAATTGACTTCCCTAAAATTGCCTTGTCTAGAATTGCCTAGAATTGCCTTGCCTGAAATTGCCTTTTCTGGTATTGCCTGGAATTGCCTTTCATGAAATTGCCTAAAGTTGCCTTGCCTAAAATTGCCATTTCTGGAATTTTCTTGAATTCCCTTGCCTGGAATTGCCTTGCCTGGAATTGCTTTTATTGCCTTGCCTGGTATTACCTTGAATTGCCTTGTCAGAAATTGTTTTGCCAGGAATTGCCTTGCCTGGAAGTGCCTTTAATTGTCTTACTTTGAATATTTTTGCCTAGAGATTTTTTTTCCTTTAATTTTCTGGAGTTGCCTAGCCTGGATTTTCTTTCTCTGAAATTTCCAAGAATTTATTTGCCTGGAGATGCCTTGCCTGAAATTGCTTAGAATTGCCTTACTTGTAATTGTTTTGCCTAAAATTACCTTGCCTAGAAATTCCTGGATTGCCTTGTCTGTAATTGCCTTGGCTGGAATTGTCTAGAATTGCCTTGCCTGAAATTGCCCAGCCTTGAATGGTTTACAATTGCTTTGCCTGGAACTGCCTTGCCTGGAATTGATTGGAATTGCCTTCTTTGGAATAATCTTGCCTGGAATTTTCTGAAATTGTCTTGAATAAAATTACCTTTCCTGGATATTTCATGCCTGATTCGTCGTGCCTGGAATTGCCTTGACTGAAATTGCCTTGCCTGGAATTGCCTGGAAATACCATGCCTGATTATTTGTGCCTGGAATTGCCTTTTCTAGTATTTCATTGCCTTGACTTGGGTAGAATTGCCTTATCCTGAAATTGCCTTGCCTGGAATTGCCTGAAATTACCTCGACTAAAATTGCTTTGCCTGAAATTGGTTGCACTTATTTTTACTGGAATTGGATGGAATTTCCTTGCCTGAAATTTCCTTGCCTGGAATTTCCTTGCCCAGAATTGCTTGCCTAAATTTAACTCAAATTGCCTTGCCTTAAATTTCTTGAAATTGCTTCACCTAGAATTGTTTTGCCTGGAATTGCCTAAAATTTCCTTGCCTAAAATTGCCTTTTTTGAAGTTGCCTAGAAATGCTTGCCTGGAATTGCCTTGCCTGAAATTTTCTTTAATTGTGTTGCCTGGAATGGCCTCGTCTGGAATTGCCTTGCTGAAAATTGATTGGAATTGCCTTTGCTGTAATGGTCTTGCTTAGAAATGCCTCGAATTGCCTTGCTTGAAATTGCCTGAAATTGCCTTTTCAAAAAGGAATTGCCTTGCCTGGGTTTGCCTGGAATTGACTTGCCTGAAATTGCCTTTTCTGGAATTGCCGGGAAATGCATTGCCTGGTAATTTCCTTGACTGGAATTGCCTAAAATTGCCAGTTCTGAAATTTTCTGGAATTCTCTTTCCTTGTATTGCTTTGCCTGGAGTAGCCTGGAATTGCCTTGCCTGAAATAGCCTTGCCTGGAAATGCCTGAAATTGCCTTGGCTGTAATTGCTTTGCCTGGAATTGGCTGAAAATAGCATGACTGGAATGTCCATGCCTGGAATTGCCTGGAATTGACTTCCCTGGAATTTCCTTGCCTGGAGTTTTCTGGAATTGCCTTACCTCAAATTGCCTTTCCTGGAATTGCCTTGCCTGGAATTGCCCTGTCAGGAGTTGCCTGGAATTGCCTTGCCTGAATTTGCCTTGCAAGGGATTGCCTTTTTTGGAATTGCCTATACATGCCTTGCCTAGAATTGCTTGGAATTGCCTTGCCTAAAATAGCCTTGCCTGGAATTTTCTGGAATTGCCTTGCCTGAAATTGCTTTGACTGGAATTGCCTGGAAATACCATGCCTAATTTTCCATACCTGGAATTTCCTGGAATTGCCTTTTATATAATTGCCTCAATGTAAAATGCGTAAAATTGCCGTGCCTGGAATTTCCTTGCCTGTAATTGCCTCGCCTGAAATTGCGTTGCCTGGAATTGATTGGACTTACCTCTACTGAAATTGCGTTGCCTGGAATTTTCTAAAATTGCCTTGCGTCAAATTGTCTTGTCTGGAATTGCTTTACCTGAAATTTTCTTGCCTGGAATTGCTTGGAATTTCTTTGCCTAAAATTGCCTTCTTTGGAATTGTGTAGAAATGCCTGGCTTTGAATTGCCTTGCCTGGAATTTGCTTTAAATGTGTTGCCTGAAATTGCCTGGAATTACCTCGCCTGGAATTGCCTTGCTGGAAATTGATTGGAATTGCTTTTCCTGTAATTTTCTCGCTTGGAATTGCCTGAAAATCTTTTGCCTGAATTGCCTGGAATTGTCTTTTCTGAAATTGCCTTGCCTGGAGTTTCCTAGAATTGACTTGCCTGGAAATGCCTCTTCTGAAATTGCCTTGCCTAGAATTGCTTAGAATTGTTTTCGTGGAATTGCCTGAAATTGCCTTTTTTGGAATTATTTTGCCTGGAGCTGTCTGGATTTGACCTGCCTGAAATTGCCTTTCTTTGAATTGCATAGAATCGCCTTGCCTGGAATTGCCTTGCCTAAAATTGCCTGCAATTGCTTCGCCTGAAATTGCTTTGCCTGGAATTTATTGGACTTGTTTTTTCTGAAAATGCATTGCCTGGAATTGCCTTGCCCAGAATTGCCTTGCTTGACATTGCCTGGAATTGCATTGCCTGAAATTGCCTTTTTTTAAAATTGCGTAGAAACGCTTTGCCTGCAATTGCCTTGCCTGGAATGGCCGTTTTTGAAATTGTGTAAAATTTTCTTGCGTGAAATTGCCTAATCTGTAATTGCCTATAATTGCCTTGTCTGGAATAGCCATCTCTCGAATTGCCTAGAATTTCATTGCCCGGAATTGTCTGGAATTGCATTGCCTGGAATTGTTTTGTTTGGAATTGCCTTGCTTGCAATTGCCTGAGATTGCATTGCCTGGAATTGCCTTGCCTGGAATTGGCTTGCATTTAATTGCCTGGTATTGCCTTGCCTTTAACTGCCTGTTTTGGAATTGCCTACTATTTCAGGCAAGATAATTCAGGCAAATCCACGCAAGGCAATTTCAGGCAAGGCAATTCCAGGCAAGGCAATTCTAAGCAAGGCAATTCCAGTAAAGGAAAGTTTAAACAATTCCAGGCAAGGCAATATTAGGAGAGGCAATTCCAGGCAATTACAGAAAAAAAAATTCAAGGCAAGGCAATTATAGGCAATTCAAGGCAAGACAATTACAGAAAAAGCAATTCCAGGCAATCCAGAATGCCTGAAATTGCCTTGCCTGGAATTGCCATGCCTGGAATTGCCTTTCCTGAAATTACCTGGAATTTCTTTCCTGAAATTGGCTTTCATGGAATTGCCCTTAATTGCCTTTCTTCGAATATCCTTGCCTGAAATTGCCTTGCCTCAAATTACCTAGAATTTTTCTGCCAGCAGATTCCTGGAATTGCCTCTCCTGTATTTGCCTTGCCTGGAATTGCCTGGAATTGACTTCTTTGAAATTACCTTGCTTAGAATGCCTGAAATTGCCTTGCCTGGAATTTCCTTGCCTGGAGAATTATGCATACCGGGTAATACTCAGGACACTATTACATATGTCCTCTCATTCAGAGCTTCACTGAATAAGAAATACCTCTAAAGTAGTCAGAAGTCTATTTCATATAGCCACACAGTCAGTCTCACTGAATAATATACACCTGAAGGAATGTCAACATTCTAATTCTTATGGCCAATCTTTCAGAGCCCAACCTAAAAATTTACTGTAGGAAGTACACCAGAGTCTCTTTCAGAGCCCCTCATTCAGAGCCTCATTGAATAATACACATCTATGGAAAACTCAGGAGTCTGTTTCACATAAGAACTCATTCAGAGCCTCAGTGAGTCATACATACCTGGAGAATATTCAGGAGTATATTTTATATAGCCAATCATTCAGACAATCATGAAATAGTGCACACTTGTGAAATAGTCTGGAATCTATTTAATATTATGGTACATTCAGTGCCTCAGTGGAAATTGCACACCTGAGAAATAGTCAGGAGGCTCTCATGTAGCCCCTCACCTATACCCTTAGTAAGTAATACACACCTGGAGAACAGTCATAAGTCTCTTTCTTGTGGCCACATTTTCAGAAAATCACTGAATAACACACACCTGGTGAAGAGTCAGGGTCTATGTCTTATGTCCACTCAACCAGAGCATTACTGAATGATGCACACCTGGAAAATAGGATTCTATTTCATATGACCATTGATTAAGAGCCTCATTGAATAATGCACACCTGTGCAATAATCAGGAGGCTATGTCATATGAACACTCCTTCAGAGCCACAGTGAATAATGCACACCCGTGGAGTAGCCAGAAGTGTATTTTATACAGCCACTCATTCAGAGCCTCTGTGAATAATACACAGCTATAGAATAGTCAGGATTCCCTTTTATATGGCCACACATTCATAGCCTCAGTAAATAATGTAGAAATGTACAGTACTCAGCAGTCACATTCAGAGATTCACTGAATAATAAAAACTTGGGGGATAGTCAGCATCCTATTTCATATGACCACTCGTGAAGAGCCTCACTGAGTAATAAACATGTGATTAAAAATTAGGAGTCTACTTTATATAGCCACTCATTTACAGCTGCAGTGAATAATGCACTCTGGAGAATAGACACTAGTCTCTTTTATATGGCCACAAAATTGAAGCCTGAATGAGTAAAGCAAAACTTTGGAATAGTCAGTAGTCTATTACATATGCCCACTTACTCAGAGTCTCAGTCAATAATACACACCTGGGGAATATCAGGAATCTATTTCTTATGTCACTAACTCAAAGTCTCTTTAAATAATACACACCTGTGGACTAGACCAGAGATTATTTCATATGACCAAACTTTTAGAGCCTCAGTGAATAATGAATAAATAAGGAATACTCAGGACTCTATTACATATTTCCTCTCATTCAGAGCTTCAGTGAATAATGAGTACTTGTAGAGTAATCAAAAGTCTATTTCATATAGCCACACATTCAGAGACTCACTGAATAATATACACCTGAAGAAAAGTCAGGATTCTATTTTGTATGGCCACACATTCAGAGCCCAACCTAAAAATGCACGCCTGGGGAGTATTCAGAAGTCTCTTTATTATGGCCACTCATTCAGAGCCTCACTGAATAATACACACCTATGGAAAAGTCAGGAGTGTATTTCACATGGCCACTCATTCAGAGCCTCACTGAAGAATAAAATATACCTAAGAAATACTCAGGAGTCTGTTTCATATAGCCATTTATTCAGAGACACACTGAAGAATGCACACCTCAGGAATAGTCTGGAGTGTGATATGACCGTTCACCCAGTGACTCAGTGGAAAATGCACACATGAGGAATAGTCAAGAGGCTATAGTTGGGAGATGATTTCATATGGTCACTTGATCAGAAACTCACTGAATGATACACAAGTGTGGAATAGTCAGAGTCCATGCCATATGGCCACTCCATCAGAGCATTATTGAAGGAGGCACACCTGGGAAATAGTCAGGATTCTATTTCATATGACCACTGATTGAGAGCCTCATTGAATAATGCACACCTGGATATTAATCAGCAGGCTATGTCATATAAACACTCCTTCAGAGCCTCTGTGAGTTATACACACCTAGGGAATACTCAGGAGTCTATTACATATGCCCTCTCTTTCAAAGCCTCACTGACCAACGCACACTTGTTGGGTACTCAGGAGTCTATTTCATACGGCCTGTCATTCAACTCCTCACTGAATGATACACAGGTGGGAAACAGACAATTTTTTTTAATATGGCCACTCATTCAGCACCTCGATGAATGACACACACGTGGGGAATAGTCAGAATTCTACTTAATATGAACACCCATTATTAGCCTCGCTGAATTATTTATGCCTTGGAATCCTGAAGAGTTTATTTTATATTGACACCTTTTCTGAGTCTACCAGAGAAATTAACACATACTGCATTGTAAGGAGTAAATGTCCTATGGCTCCTCCTTCAGAGCCTCATTAAATAATGTATACCTGGAGAAAAATTTGAAGTCTCTTTCATATGTCAATTAATTCAGAGCAGCAGGAAATAATGCAAACTGTGGTGTGGCCAGGTGTCTTATGCTTTGGCCTCACATTCAGAAAATCAGTGAATATTACACACTTGTTGTATAGTCAGAAGTCTATTTCATAATGGCTCTCATTCAGAGGCTGAGTAAATAGTACACACTTGAGGAATAATCAGAAATCTATGCTATATTGTCACTTATTCAGAGCCCCAGTGAATAATGCACACCTGAGAAATACTCAGGAGTCTATTTCAGATGGACACCCTTTCAGAGACCCCCTGAATAATACACACATTGGAGAAAGTCAGAAATCTGTTTTTTATGGCCATTCACTGAGACTTCCAGGGAATGGTGCACACTTGGCAAATTATCAGGAGTGTATTTCATACAGCAACTCATAAAAAACCTCAGTGAATAAGATACACCTGGGGAATAGTAAGGAGTGTATTTCAATTAAGCACACACTAAAAGGCTCAGTGAATTATGCACAACAGGGGAAGGATCAGGAATCAATTTTATCTGGTTCAATTTTATCACTCATAGCTTCATTTAATAATGCACTCCTGTGGAATAGTGAGGAGTCTAATTGATATAGCTACTCATTCAAAGCCTCACTGAATAAAATGCATCTTGGAGATATTTAGGTGTCTATGTCATATTACCACTGATTCAACGCCTTAGTAAATAATGCATACCATACCTGTGGAGTACTCAGCAATCTATTTCATGTGACCACTCATTCCTCACCTCAGTGAATAATGCACACCAGGGGAATAGTCAGGATTCCATTTCTTAGAAACACTCATTGAGACCTTCACTGAATAATGCACATATTTGGAAAGTGAGAATTCTGTTTCATATGGCCACTCATTCAGAGCCTCACTGAATGGTACACACATGTGGAAGTCTGGAGACTATTATATATAGCCACTGATTCAGAGCCTCAATTAATCATGCATGCCTGAAGAGTACTGAAGATTTTATTTTAAATGACCCTTCATTCAAAACCTCGGTGAATAGTCCAGAATCTATTTAATATGGCCACTCATTCAGAGCCTCAGTGAATGACACACACTTGAGGAATAATCAGCATTCTATTTCATACGACCAGTATTGGGAGCCAAACTAAATACCGCACACTTTGGGAATAGTAAGGAGTCTCATAGGAACATTCTTTCAGTGCCTCAGTGAATAATACACACCAGGGGAATACTGAAGAGTCTTTTTAATATTGCCCATCATTCACAGCCTGTCGAAGTAGTGCAAGTTTGGGGAATTGTCATATGTTTACTTAGAATGGCCACTCATTCAGAGACTCAGTGAAAAATACACACCTAGGGAATTGTGAGGATTCTATTTCCTATGGCCACACATTCACAGTCTCAATTAATAATGTAAACATGAGGAATTGTCAGGAGTCTATTTCATATGCCCACTCTTTCAGAGGCTCACTGTGTAACTCACCCCTGTGGAGTACTGAGAGATCTATTTCCTATGGCCACTCATTTGAGCCTCACTGAATAATACACACCTGGGTCATAGCCAGGAATTTATTTTTTCAGGCCAATCATTCAGAGGCTCAGTGAATTATACACACCTGGGACATAGTCAGGAGTCTACTTCATATTGCTCCTCATTCAAAGACTAAATGAATAATGAACAAATGTTGTGTCATCAGGAATGTATGTCATATGGCCAGTCATTCAATGGTACACACGTGGGGAATAGTCAAAATTCTATTTAATATGGACACCCATTTTGAGACTCACTGAATAACTTATACCTGTAGAATAGTGAGGAGTCTATTGCATATCGCACCTCCTTCCATACCTCACTGAGTAACACACACCTGGGGAATTGTCAGGAGTCTATTTCGTATGGCTTGCATTCAAACCCTCATTTAATAATGCACACACGAAAAAAAATTTGGAGTCTTCTTCATATGGCCATTCATTCAGAGCGTCGGTGAATAATGTACACATATTGAGTAGCCAGGGTCTATTTCCTTTGGCCACACGTTGAGAACATCAGCGAATCATACACACCTGTGGAATAGGGAGAAGTCTATTTCACAGAGCCCGTCATTCATTGCCCATGTTAATAAAACCCACCTGGAACATAATCTGGCATCTATTTCACATTGCCTCCCATTCGTAGCCTCAGTGACTAATCCACACCTAGGGAATAGTCAGCACTCTATTTCATTGGGACACTTTTTTGGAACCTCCCTTAATAATGCACACATGGGGAATATTCAGAAGTTTATTTCACATGGCCACTGATTCACAGCCTCTGTGAATAATGCATACCTGGGGAGTACTCAGTATTCTATTTCATATGGCCACTCATTCAGCACCTCAGTGAATAATGCACACCTGAGGAATAGCCAGGATTATATATTTTTTTGGTCACTCATTTTAACCTTGACTTAATAATGCACAGTTTGGAATAGTCAGGATTCTCTTTCATATGGCCAGTCATTCAGAGCCTTACAGAATGGTACACACCTGTGGAATAATCAGGAGTCGATTTTATATTTCCACCAATTCAGAGCCACAGTGAATAATGCACGCATTGGGAGTACTGAGGATTCTATTTCAAATGACCCCTTATTCAGAGCCTCAGTGAATAATACACACATGGGGAATATTCAAGGCTCTATATCCTATGGATACTCATTCAAAACCTCAGTGAATAATACACTCCTTGGGAATAATCAGTATCTAATTCCATATCGCCTGTGATTCAGAGCCAAACTGAATAATGCACACCTTGGGAACAGACAGGTTTCTTTTTATATGACACGTTACTAGAGCCTCAGTGAATAATACACATGAGAGGAATATTGATTAGGTTACTTCATATTGCCACTCATTCAGAGTCCTCTGAATAGTGCAAGTTTGGGGGATTGTCAGTAGTTTGTTTACAGTGTCCTCTCATTCAGAGCCTCATTGAATAATGCATACCTGGAAAAATCTTGGAGTCTCTTTCATATGGCCATTCATTCAGTGCATCAGTAAAGAATGCACACCGGTGGAGTGGACAGGTGTCTATTTGTTTTGACCACACATTCAGAACATCAGTGAATAATACACATCTGTGGAATAGTCAGGAGTCTATTTCATAGGGCCCCTCATTCAGAGCCCGTGTGAATAAAACACACCTGGAGAATAGTCAGGAGTGTATTTCATATTGAAACTCATTCAGAGCCTCAGTGAATAATGCACATCTGGAAAATAGACAGGAGTGTATTTCATAAGGACACTTTTTCAGACTCTAAATAATACACACATGGGGTAGAGCCAGGATTCTATTTCATATGGCCACTCAGTGAGAACCTTAGGGAGTACTGCACATCTGGGGAATTGTCAGGAGTTTATTTCATATGACAACACATTCAGTGCTTAAGTGAATAATGAACATATGTGGAGTAGTCAGGACCCTATTTAAGATAGCCACAAATTAAGCACCTCCCTGAAGGATACACACCTGGATGATAGTCAGGATTTATTTGATATGGACACTTATACAGAACCTCTTTGAATAATGCACATGCGGGGAATAATCACTACTCTATTTTATATGGTGATTCGTTTAGAAAATCAATGAATAACGCACACTTGTGGAGTAAAATGGAATCTATTTTATATTGCCATTCTTTAAGTGTTTCACTGAAATATATATATATGTGTGTGTGTGTGTGTGTGTGTGTGTGTGTGTATGGAATAGTGGGTAATCTCTTTCATATGGCCACTCGCTCAGGGCCTCAGCGAATAATTCACCCCTGGGAAATAGTCAAGACTCTACTTATAATGGCTACACATTCAGAGTCTCTGTCAATAATGCACACGTGAAAAATAGTCAGGAGTCTCTTATGCCCACTTATTCAGAGTCCCCTTCAATAATACACACCTGGGGAAGAGTTAAGAGTCTACTTCAAATAGCCACTCATTTAGAGACTCAGTGAATAATACACACCTGGGGATAAAACGCCAGTCTATTTTATATGGTCACAAAATCAAAGCCTGAGTGAGTAATGCACAAC
Source organism: Saguinus imperator (assembly GCA_004024885.1). NCBI lineage: Eukaryota > Metazoa > Chordata > Mammalia > Primates > Cebidae > Saguinus > Saguinus imperator. Next base: position 50,718 of record PVHO010007762.1, on the reverse strand, counting down.
TTTGGAATAGGAAGGGGTCTATTCCATATGCCCATTTAATCAGCGTCTCAGTCAATAATACAAACCTGAGAAACAGTCAAAAATCTATTTTATATTGTCACTAACTCAAAGCCTCATTAAATAATACACACCTGTGGAATAGTCAGGAGGCTATTTCATATGGCCAAACTTTCAGAGCCTCAGTGAATGATGCACACCTGGGGAATAGACACTAGTCTGTTTTATATGGCCACAAAATGAAAGCCTGAGTGAGTAATGCACAACTTTGGAATTGTGAGGAGTCTATTACATATGCCCACTGAGTCAGAGTTTCAGTCAATAATACACACCTGAGGAATATCAGGAATCTATTTCATATGGCCACTAACTCAAAGCCTCATTAAATAATACACACACTTGGAATAGTCAGGAGGCTATTTCGTATGGCCAAACTTTCTGAGCCTCAGTGAATAATGCATACAGAAGAATACTCAGGACGCTATTACAAATGGCCTCTCATTCAGAGGTTCACTGATTAATGAACACCTGTAGAGTAGTCAGAAGTCTATTTTATATAGCTACACATTCAGAGCCTCACTGAATAATACACACCTGGGGGAAAGTCAGGATTCTATTTCATAACGCAGCTCTTTAAGAGCCCAACCTGAAAATACACTCCTGGGAGTATTCAGGAGTCTCTTTCCTATGGCCACTCATTCAGAGCCTCATTGAATAATACACATCTATGGAAAATTCTGGAGTGTATTTCACATGGCCACTCATTCGGAGCATTATTGAATGATGCACAGCTGGGAAATAGACAGGATTCTAATTCATATGACCATTGATTAAGAGCCTCATTGAATGATGCACACCTGGGCCGTAATCAGAAGGCTATGTCATATGAATACCCATTCAGAGCCTCAGTGAGTAATGCACATCTGTGGAGTATCCAGGAGTGTATTTCATACAACCCCTCATTCAGAGCCTCAGTGAGTAATACACACCTGTGGATTAGTGAGGATTACATTTCATGTGGCCACTCATTCATAGCCTCAGTGAGTAATACACAAATGTACAGTGCTCAGCAGTCTATTTCATATAGCCACTCATTCACAGATTCACTGAATAGTAGAAACATAAGGGATAGTCAGCCTCCTATTTCATATGACCACTCATGCAGAGCCTCACTGAGTAATACACACCTGGGGAAGGGTTAGTGGTCTACTTTATATAGCCACCTCATTTACAGTCTCAATGATTAATGCACACCTGTGGAATAGACACTAGGCTATTTTATATGGCCACAAAATCAACAGCTGAGTGAATAATGCACAACTTTGGAATAGTGTGGAGTGTATTCCATATGCCCACTTTATCAGAATCTCAGTCAATTTTACACACCTGTTGACTAGTCAGAAGACAATTTCATATGGCCAAACTTTCAGAGCCTCAGTGAATAATGTGTAACGGGCAATACTCAGGACGCTATTACATATGGTCTCTCATTCAGAGCTTCACTGAATAAGGAACATCTTGAGTGTAATCAGAAGTCTATTTTACATAGCCACACATTCAGAGCCTCACTGAATATATACAGCTGGGGAAATTCAAAATTCTATTTTATATGGCCACTCATTCAGAGCCCAACCTAAGAATGCACGCCTGGGGATTATTCAGGAGTCTCTTTCCTATGTCCACTCTTTCAGAGCCTCACTGAATAATACACACCTATGGAAAAGTCAGGTGTGTGTTTCACATAGCCACTCATTCAGAGACTCAGGGAAGAATGGTATATACCTGGCAATACTCTGAAGTTTATTTCATATAGCCACTTATTCAGAGACTCACTGAATAATGCACACCTCGGGAATAGTCTGGAGTCTGTTTGATATGACCGTTCACCCAGTGCCTCAGTGGAAAATGCACACCTGAGGAATTGTCAAGAAGCTATAGTCAGGAGAGTTTTTCATATGGTCACTTGTTTAGAAATCCTCTGAATGATAGACACCTGGGGAATAGTCACAGTCCATGCCATATGGCCACTCAAAGCATTTCTGTATAATGCACACCTGGGAAATAGTCAGGATTCTATTTCATATGATGACTGATTGAGAGCCTCATTGAATAATGCACACCTGGCCATTAATCAGGTGGCTATGTCATATGAACACTCCTTCAGAGCCTCAGTGAATCATACATACCTGGGGAATACTCAGGAGTCTATTTCATATAGCCAATCATTTAGACAATCATGAAATAGTGCACACTTGTGATATAGTCTGGATTCTATTTGATATCATGTTTTATTTAGTCCCTCAGTGGAAAATGCACATCTGAGAAATAGTCAGGAGGCTATTTTACGTAGATACTCATCTACACACTTAGTAAGTAATACACACCTGGGGAACAGTCAGGAGTCTATTTCTTTGACTCCTGAAAAAAAGTGGCTACTTTTTCAGAAACTCACTCAATGATACACACCTGGCGAATAGTCAGGGTCTATTTCATGTGGCCACTCAATCAGAGCATTACTGAATGAGGCACACCTGGGAAATAGTCAGGATTCTATTTCATATGACCATTGATTAAGAGCCTCATTGAATAATACACACCTGTGCAATAATCAGGAGGCTATGTCATATGAACACTCCTTCAGAGCCACAGTAAATAATGCACGCCCGTGGAGTAGCCAGAAGTGTATTTTATACGGTCACTCATTCAGAGACTCAGTGAATAATACACACCTGTGGAATAGTCAGGATTCCCTTTCATATGGCCACACACTCATACCCTCAGTGAATAATGCACAAATGTACAGTACTCAGCAGTCTATTTCATATAGCCACACATTCGGAGATTCACTGAATAATACAAATATGGGGGATAGTAAGCATCCTATTTCATATGACCACTCATGCAGAGCCTCACTGAATAATACACACGTGGTTAAAAGTTAGGAGTCTACTTTATATAGCCACTCATTTACTGCCACAGTGAGTAATGCACTCTGGAGAATAGACACTAGTCTATTTTATATGGCCACAAAATTAAAGCCTGAATGAGTAATGCATAACTTTGGAATAGTCAGTAGTCTACTACATATGCCCACTTACTCAGAGTCTCAGTAAAGAACACACACCTGGGGAATAGTCAGGAGTCTATTTCATATGTCACTAACTCAAAGTCTCTTCAAATAATACACACCTGTGGACTAGACCAGAGATTATTTCATATGGCCAAACTTTTAGAGCCTCAGTGAATAATGCATACCAGGGGAATACTCAGGACACTATTACATATTTCCTCTCATTCAGAGCTTCACTGAATAATGAACACCTGTAGAGTAATCAGAAATCTGTTTCATATAGCCACACATTAAAAGCCTCACTGAATAATATACACGTGGGGGAAAGTCAAAATTCTATTTCGTATGGCCACTCATTCAGAGCCCAACCTAAAACTGCACACCTGGGGAGTATTCAGGAGTCTCTTTTCTATGGCCACTAATTCAGAGCCTCACCGAATAATACACACCTATGGAAAAACCAGGAGTGTATTTCACATGACCACTCATTCAGAGCCTCACTGAAGAATCAAATATACCTGGGAAATACTAAAAAGTCTGTTTACTATAGGCATTTATTCAGAGACTCACTGAATAATGCACACCCTGGGAAAAGTCTGAAGTCTGTTTGATATGACCGTTCACCCAGTGCCTCAGTGGAAAATGCACACATGAGGAATAGTCAAGAGGCTATAGTCGGGAGACTATTTCATGTGGTCACTCAATCAGAAACTCACTGAATGATACACACCTGAGAAATAGAGTCCATGCCATATGGCCCCTCAGTCAGAGCATTACTGAATGATGCACACTTGGAAATTAGTCAAAATTCTATTTCATATGACCACTGATTGAGAGCCTCATTGAATAATGCCTACCTGGATATTAATCAGCAGGTTATGTCATATAAGCACTCCTTCAGAGCCTCTGTGAATAATACACACCTAGGGAATACTATTACATAGGCCCCCTCATTCAAAGCCTCACTGAACAATGCACACCTGTTGGGTACTCAGGAGTCTATTTCATATGACCACTCATTCAGCACTGCAATGAATGATACACAGGTTGGGAATAGACAGGATTCTATTTAATATGGCCACTCATTCAGCACCTCGCTGAATGATACACACGTGGGGAATAGTCAGGATTCTATTCAATATGAACACCCATTATGAGCCTCGCTGAATTATTTATGCCTTTTAATTCTGAGGAGTTTATTTCCTATTGACCACCTTTCCGAGTCTAACAAAAAAAATTAACACATGCTGGATTGTAAATGTCGTATGGCTCCTCCTTCAGAGCCTCATTGAATAATGTATACCTAGAGAAAAATTTGGATTCTCTTTCATATGGCCATTCATTCAGAGCATCAGTAAATAATGCACACCTGTGGAGTGGCCAGGTGTCTCTGTTTTGGCCACACATTCAGAACATCAGTGAATAACACACACTTGTGGTATAGTCAGGAGTCTATTTCATAAGGCCCCTCATTCAGAGGCTGAGTGAATAATACACACTCGAGGAATAATCAGGGATCTATAATATATTGCCACTTATTCAGAGCCTCAGTGAATAATGCACACCTGGGAAATAGGAGTCTATTTCAGATTGACACTCTTTCAGAGCCCCTTTGAATAATACACACATTGGGGAGAGTCAGGAATCTGTTTCTTAAGGCCATTCACTGAGACACACAGAAAATAGTTCACACTTGGGGAATTGTCAGGAGTGTATTTCATATGGCAACTCATAAAAAACTTAAGTGAATATGATACACCTGGGGAATAGTCAGGAGTGTATTTCAATTAAGGACATACTAAAAGGCCGAGTGAATTATGCACAACTGGGGAAGGATCAGGAACCAATTTCATCTGGACTCTCACTCATAGCTTCATTGAATAACGCAGTACTGTGAAATAGTCAGGAGCCTAATTGATATAGCCACTCATTCAGAGCCTCTCTGAATAATATGCATCTCGGGGATATTTATGTGTCTATTTTCTATTACCACTGATTCAATGCCTTAGTACATACTGCATATTATACCTGTGGAGTGTTCAGCAATCTATTTCATGTGACCATTCATTTCTCACCTCAGTGAATAATGCACACCAAGGGAAGAGTCAGGATTATATTTCTTATAAACACTCATTCAGACCTTCACTGAATAACGCACACATTTGGAATAATGAGGATTCTGTTTCATATGGCCACACATTCAGAGCCTCACTGAATGGTACACACATGTGTAATAGTCTGGAGACTATTTTATATAGCCATTGACTCAGAACTTCAGTAAGTCATGCACACCTGAAGAGTACTGAGGATTTTATTTCAAATGACCCTTCATTCAAAGCCTCAGTGGGTAGTCAAGGATCTATTTAATATGGCCACTCATTCAGAGCCTCAGTGAATGACACACACTTTGGGAATAATCAGGATTCTATTTTATACGACCAGTATTGGAAGCCAAACTAAATACTGCACACCTTGGGAACAGTGAGGAGTCTCATAGGAACATTCTTTCAGCGCCTCAGTGAATAATACACACCAGGGGAATACTGAGGAGTCTTTTTAATATTGCAAGTCACTCACAGCCTTTAGAAGTAGTGCAAGTTTGGGGAACTGTCACATGTTTATTTAGAATGGCCACTCATTCAGAGACTCAGTGAAAAATACACACCTAGGGAATTGTGGAAATTCTATTTCCTATGGCCACACATTCAGAGTCTCAGTGAATAATGCAAACCTGAGGAATAGTCAGGAGTCTATTTCATATGCCCATTCTTTCAGAGGCTCACTGTGTAACTCACCCCTGTGGAGTACTGAGATGTCCATTTTCTATGGCCACTTATTTTGACCCTCACTGAATAATACACACCTGGGTCATAGGCAGGAATTTGTTTCTTCAGGCCAATCATTCAAAGGCTCAGTGAGTTATATAAACCTGGGACATAGTCAGGAGTCTACTTTATATTGCTTCTCATTCAAAGACTAAATGAACAATGAACATTTGTTCTGTCATCAGGAATGTATGTCATATGGCCAGTCATTCAGCACTTCACTGAATGGTACACATGTGGGAAATAGTCCAGATTCTATTTAATATGGACACCCATTTTGAGACTCACTGAATAACCTATACCTGTAGAATAGTGAGGAGTCTATTGAATATCGCCCCTCCTTCCGTACCTCACTGAGTAACACACACCTGGGGAATTGTCAGGAGTCTATTTCGTATGGCCTGCATTCAAACCCTCATTTAATAATGCACACATAAAAATAGTTTGGAATCTCTTTCATATGGCCATTAATTCAGAGTGTCGGTAAATAATGTACACATATCGAGTAGCCAGGGTCTATTTCCTTGGGCCATACACTGAGAACATCAGCGAATCATACACACCTGTGGAATAGACAGGAGTCTATTTCACAGGGCCCTTCATTCATTGCCCCTGTGAATAAAACCCACCTGGAAAATAATCTGGCATCTATTTCACATTGCCTCTCATTCATAGCCTCAGTGAATAATCCACACCTGGGGAATAGTCAGCACTCAATTTCATAGGGATACTTTTTCAGAACCTCCCTTAATAATGCACACATGGGGAATATTCAGAAGTTTATTTCACATGGCCGCTGATTCACAGCCTCTGTGAATAATGCATACCTGGGAAGTACTTAGCATTCTATTTCATATGGCCACTCATTCAGCACCTCAGTGAATAATGCACACCTGGGAAATAGTCAGGAGTCTATTTCAGATTGACACTCTTTCAGAGCCCCTTTGAATAATACACACATTGGGGAGAGTCAGGAATCCGTTTCTTGTGGACACTCACTGAGACTCACAGGGAATTGTTCACACTTGGGGAATTGTCAGGAGTGTATTTCATGTGGCAACTCATAAAAAACTGCAGTGAAAAAGATACACCTGAGGAAGAGTCAGGAGTGTATTTCAATTAAGGACATACTAAAAGACTCAGTGAATTATGCACAACTGGGGAAGGATCCGGAATCAATTTCATCTGGTCTCTCACTCATAGCTTCATTGAATAATGCACTCCTGTGAAATATTCAGGCACATGATTGATATATCCACTCATTCAGAGCCTGTTTGAATAATATGCATCTCGGGGATATTTTGGTGTCTATTTTATATTACCACTGATTCAACGTCTTAGTAAATAATGCATACCATACATGTGGATTACTCAGCAATCTATTTAATGTGACCACTCATTCCTCACCTCAGTGGATAATGCACACCAGGAGAACAGTCAGGATTCTATTTCTTAGAAACACTCATTGAGACCTTCACTAAATAATGCACACATTTGGAATAGTGAGGATTCTGTTTTATATGGCCACACATTCAGAGCCTCACTGAATTGTACACACATGTGGAATAGTCTGGAGACTATTTTGTATAGTCATTGACTCAGAGCCTCAGTAAATCATGCACACCTGAAGAGTACTGAGGATTTTATTTCAAATGACCCTTCATTCAAAGCCTCAGTGGGTAGTCAAGGATCTATTTAATATGGCCACTCATTCAGAGCCTCAGTGAATGACACACACTTGGGGAATAGTCAAGATTCTATTTTATACGACCAGTATTGGGAGCCAAACTAAATACTGCACACCTTGGGAATAGTGAGGAGTCTCATAGGAACATTTTTTCAGCGCCTAAGTGAATAATACACACCAGGGGAATACTGAGGAGTCTTTTTAATATTGCCCATCCTTCACAGTTTTTCGAAGTAGTGCAAGTTTTGGGAATTGTCACGTATTTATTTAGAATGGCCACTCATTCAGAGACTCAGTGAAAAATACACACCTAGGGAATTGTGATGATTCTATTTTCTATGGCCACACATTCAGAGTCTCAATGAATAATGCAAACCTGAGGAATAGTCAGGAGTCTATTTCATATGCCCACTTTTTCAGAGGCCCACTGTGTAACTCACCCCTGTGGAGTACTGAGATGTCCCTTTTCTATGGCCACTCATTTTGACCCTCACTGAATAATACACACCTGGGTCATAGGCAGGAATTTGTTTCTTCAGGCCAATCATTCAGAGGCTCAGTGAATTATACACACCTGGGAAATAGTCAGGAGTCTACTTCATATTGCTCCTCATTCAAAGGCTAAGTGAACAATGAATATCTGTTTTGTCATTAGGAATATATGTCATATGGCCAGTCATTCAGCTCTCCAATAAATGGTACACACATGGGGGATAGTCGGGATTCTATTTAATATTGACACATTTTGAGACTCACTTAATAACCTATACCTGTAGAAGAGTGAAAAGTCTATTGCATATCGACCCTTCTTCCATACCTCACTGAGTAACACACACCTGGGGAATTATCAGGAGTCTATTTCGTATGGCCTGCATTCAAGCCCTCATTTAATAATGCACACATGAAAAAAAAAATTGGAGTCTCTTTCATATGGCTATTCATTCAGAGCATCGGTGAATAATGTACTCATATGGAGTAGCCAGGGACTATTTCCTTTAGCCACACTTTGAGAACATCAGCGAATCATACACACCTGTGGAATAGACAGGAGTCTGTTTCACAGGGCCCCTCATTAATTGCATCTGTGAATAAAATCCACCTGGAAAATAATCTGGCATCTATTTCACATTGCCTCCCATTCATAGCCTCAGTGAATAATCCACACCTGGGGAATAGTCAGCACTCTGTTTTATAGGGATACTTTTTCAGAACCTCTCTTAATAATGCACACATGTTGAATATCCAGAATTCTGTTTCACATGGCCACTGATTCACAGCCTCTGTGAAAAATGAATACCTGGGGAGTACTCAGCATTCTGTTTCATGTGGCCACTCATTCAGCACCTCAGTTAATAATGCACACCTGGGGAATAGCCAGGATTATATTATTTTTGGTCACTCATTTTGACTTTGACTTAATAATGCCCACGTTTGGAATAGTCAGGATTCTCTTTCATATGGACAATCATTCAGAGCCTTTTGGAAGGTTACACACCTGTGGAATAATTAGGAGTTGATTTCATATTTCCACACATTCAGAGCCACAGTGAATAATGCACGCCTTGGGAGTACTGAGGATTCTATTTCAAATGACCCCTTATTCAGAGCCTCAGTGAATAATACATACATGGGGAATATTCAAAACTCTATATTTTATGGAATCTCATTCAGAGCCTCAGTGAATGATACACTCCTGGGAAGTAATCAGTATCTAATTCCATATCACCTGTGATTCAGAGCCAAACTGAATAATGCACACCTTAGGAACAGACAGGATTCTCTTTCATATGACACTTCATTAGAGCCTCAGTGAATAATACACATGAGGGAAATATTGATTAGGTTACTTTATATTTCCATTCATTCAGAGTCCTCTGAATAGTGCAAGTTTGGGGAATTGTCAGGAGTTTATTTACAGTGTCCTCTCATTCAGAGGTTCATTGAATAATGCATACCTAGAAAAATCTTGGAGTCTCTTTCATATGGCCATTCATTCAGAGCATCAGTAAAGAATGCACACCGGTGGAGTGGCCAGGTGTTTATTTGTTTTGGCCACGCATTCAGAACATCAGTGAATAATGCACTTCTGTGGAATAGTCAGGAGTCTATTTCATAGGGCCCCTCATTCAGAGCCCGTGTGAATAAAACACACCTGGAGAGTAGTCAGGAGTGTATTTCATATTGAAACTCATTCAGAGCCTCAGTGAATAATGCACATCTGGAAAACAGACAGGAGTGTATTTCATATGGACACTTTTTCAGACTCTCTAAATAATACACACATGGGGTAGAGTCAGGATTCTATTTTATATGGTCACTCAGTGAGAGCCTTAGGGAGTACTGCCCACCTGGAAAATTGTCAGGAATTTATTTCATATGAAAACACATTCAGAGCTTAAGTGAATAATGAAAACCTGTGGAGTAGTCAGGACCCTATTTAAGATAGACGCAAATTAAGCACCTCCCTGAAGAATACACACCTGGATGATAGTCAGGAGTTTATATGATATGGACACTCATATAGAACCTTTTAGAATAATGCACATGCAGGGAATAATCACTGCTCTATTTCATATGGTGAGTTGTTTAGAAAATCAGTGAATAACGCACACTTGTGGAGTAAAATGGAATCTATTTTATTTGGCCATTCTTTAAGTGTTTAAGTGTTTAAGTATTTCACTTAAACATATATATATATATATATATATATATATATATATATATATACATATGGAATATATATATATATATATATATGGAATAGTCTGGAATCTCTTTCATATGTCCTCTCATTCAGGGCCTCAGTGAATAATTCACCCCTGGGAAATAGTCAAGAGTCTACTTCTAATGGCTACACATTCAGAGTCTCTGTCAATAATGCACACGTGGGGAATACTCAGGAGTCTCTTTCTTATGCCCACTATTTCAGAGTCCCATTCAATAATACACACTTGAGGAAGAGTTAAGAGTCTACTTCATATTGCCACCCATTTACAGCCTCACTGAAGAATGCACACCTGGACATTAATAAGGAGTCTGTTTTATGTAGTCACATATTCATAGCCTCAGTGAATAAAACACACCTGCAGGATAGTAAGGAATTTAATTAATATGGCCAATGACTGTGAGCCTCACTGAATAATACAAACCTGGAGAACAATTTGGAGTCTATTTCTTATGACCATTCATTCAGAGCTTCCGTGAATAATGCACACCTGTGAAGTAGCCAGGAGTCTATTTCATATCGTAGAATGTAGAGTATTCTACAATCTATTTTATATGGTCACTAACTCAAGCCTCATTAAATTATACACACCTGTGGAATAGTCTGGGGGTATTTCATATGGCCAAACTTTCAGAGCCTCAGTGAAGAATGCATACCGGGAATACTCAGGACACTATTACATATGGCCTTTAATACAGAGCCTCACTGAATAATGAAGACCTGTAGAGTAGTAAGAATCTATTTCACATAGCTTCACATTCAGAAACTCACTGAATAATACACACCTCGGGGAAAGTCAAGATTCTATTTTATAAAGCCACACTTTCAGAGCCTAAACTAAAATTGCACTCCTGTGTGTGTTCAGGAGTCTCTTTCTTATGGCCACTCATTCAGAGCCTGATTGAATAATACACATCTACAGAAAAGTCAGAAGTGTATTTCACATGGCCACTCATTCAGAGCTTCAGTGAATCATACATACCTGGGTAATACTCAGGGGTCTTTTTCATTTAGCCACTCTTTCAGAGACTCATGTAATAATGCACACCTTCGAAATAGTCTGGAGTCTATTTGATATGATGGTTCATTCAGTGCATCAGTGGAAAACACACACCAGAGGAATAGTCAGGAGGACATTTTATGTAGCCAGTCATCCATACCCTTAGTAAATAATACACACATGTGGAATAGTCAGGAGTCTATTTCATGTGGCCACTTATCCAGAAACTCACTTAATAATAGACACCTGGGGAATAGTCAGAGTCTCTTTCATAATTCCCCTCAATCAGAGCATTACTGAGTGATGATTCCTGGAAAATAGTCAGGATTATATTTCATATGACCATTGATTAAGAGCCTCATTGAATAATGCGCACCTGGGCAGTAATCAGGAGGCCATGTCATATGAACACTGATTCAGAGCCTCAGTGAATAACGCATATCTGTGGAGTTCTGAGGAGACTAATTCATATCGCCTCCACATTCTGAAATTCATAAATCTGACTTTCTGAAAGTCAGGAGTCTAATTCATATGGCCACTCAGAGAATCAGTGAATAATGAACACGTTGAAAGTAGTCAGGTGTCTCTTTCATAGGGACACTGTTTCAGAGGCACAGTGAATAATGCACACCTTAGGAATAGCGAGGAGTAGGTTTAACATGACCACTCATTACGAACCTCAGTAAATAATGCACATTTGTGGAGTACTGAGGAGACTAATTCATATCATCCCCGATTCTGAGACTTCCTGAATAATGCACACATGGAGAACAGTCAGAAGTCTATTTCATATGGTCACTAAGTAGGACTCCCACAGAATAATACACAACTGGGGAATAGTCAGGAGTCCATCTTATATGGCCACTCAGAGAATCAGCGAATAATGCAGACTTGGGGAATACTCAGGAGTCTATTTCACGTGGCCAATAATTCAGAGCCACAGTGAATAATGCACACCAGGGTAATAGTCAAGAGCGTCTTTCATATGCCCACTCATTCCGTGCCTCACTGAATACACACTTGGGGAAGCGTCAGGATTTTGTTCCATACTACCACTCCTTCAGAGGCTTATTGAATAATTCACAGTGGGGCAATAATCAGGAGTCTATTTTATATGACCTCTCCTTTAGAGCTTCAGTGAATAATGAACCCCTATGGAGTAGTCAGGAGTAGCAAGGCAAGGCAAGGCAATGCAATGCAAGGCAATTCAAAGCAAGGAAATTTTAGGCAAGGCAAGGCAATTCCAGAAAAGGCAATTCTAAGCTAAACAACGGAAGGCAAGGGAATGGAATGCAGCACAATTCTAGGTAAAAAAATTCCAGGCAATGCAGGGCAAGTCAAGGCAAAACAATTCCATGCAGGGCAATTTCAGCCTAAGCAAACAAGGCAACTCAAAGAATCCCAGGCAAGACAAGGCAATTCAAGGCAAGGCAAGAAAAGGAAAGGTAAAGAAAGTCAAGGCAAGGCAAGGCAATTCTAGGCAAGGCAAGGCAAGGCAAGACAAGGCAAATCCAGGCCAGACATTTCCAGACAAGGCAAGGCAACGCAGGGCAATTCGAGGCTACACAATTGCAGGAAAGGCAATTTCAGGCAAGGCAAAGCAGGGCAATTCCAGGAATGGTGAATCCAGGCAAGGCAAGGCAAAGCAAATCCAGGCTAGGCAATTTCAGGCTAGGCAAGGCAATTGCAGGAAAGAGAATTCAAGGCAAGGCCGGGAACGTGACGGCAATTTAAGGCAAGGCAAGACAACATAAGGCAAGGCACGGCAATTCCAAAAAAGTCAAGACAAGGCAAGGCAAAGCATGGAAATTTCAGAAAAGGCAATTCCCGGCAAGGCAAGGAAAGTCAAGACAAAGAAAATCAAGGCAAGGAAAGGCAAGGCAAAGAAAGGCAAGACAATTCCAGGCAAAGAAATTTTAGACAAGACAAGGGAAAGCAAGGCAAGGCAAGGCAAGGCAAGGCAAAGCAATTCCAGGCTAAAATGTTGCAGGAAAGTCAATTCCAGGCAAGACAAGACAAGGAAATTCCAGTCAAGGCAATTCCACGTAAGGCAAGGCAAGGCAATTCCAAAAAAAACAAATCCAGGCAAGGCAAGGCAATTCCAGGCTAAAAAATTGCAGCCAAGGCAAGTCCAGCCCAGGAAATGCAATTCCGGGCAAGGCCAGGATAGTGAAGGCAATTCCAGGCAAGGCAAGACAAGGCAAATCAAGGCATGGCAATTCCAGAAAAGCAAGGCAAGGCAAGGTAAGGCATGGCAATTCCACAAAAGGCAATTCCCGGCAAGGCTAGGAAAGGCAAGCTAAAGAAAGTCAAGGCAATAATAGGCAAGGCATGGCAATTCCACAAAAGGCAATTCCCGGCAAGGCTAGGAAAGGCAAGCTAAAGAAAGTCAAGGCAATAATAGGCAAGGCAAAACCAGTGAAGACAATTCCAGGCAAGGCAATTCCAGGCTAGGGTATTGTAGGCAAGGCAAGGAAAGGAAAGGCAAGACAATGCAAGGCAAGGAGGCAAGGCAGTTACAGGCAAGGCAAGGCAAGGCAAAGCAAAGCAATTTCAGGCTAGGCAAGGCAAGACAAGGCAGAGGAAGGTATTTCTAGGCAAGGCAATTCCAGTCCAAGTCTAGGCAAGGCAATGCAAGGCAAGGCAATTCTAGGCAAGAAAATTCAAGTTGAGAGAAGGCAAGGCAAGGCAACACAAAACAAGGCAATTATAGTCAATGCAAGGCAAAACAAGCCAATTCCACAAAGGCTATTCCAGGGAAGGCAAGGCATGGCAATTCCAGGCAAGGAAAAGCAAGGCAATATAAGAAAATTCCAGGCAAGGCAATTCCAGGTAAGGCAAGGCAAGAAAATTCCACATAAGGCAATTTCAGGCAAGGCAATTCTAGGCAATGCAAGGCAAAACAAGGCAAGACAAGGCAATGCCAGGCATGGCAATTTCAGGCTAGGCAAGACAAGAGAAGGCAAGGCAAATGAAGGCAAGGGAAGGCAGTGCTATTCTAGGCAAAACAATTGAAATAAAGGCAATTTGAGGCAAGGCAAGGCAAGACAAAACAGATAAATGCAATTCTAGGCAAGAAAATTTTAGGCAAGCCATGGCAAAGCAAGACAAGACAAGGCAATGCCAGGCAAGGCAATTCCAGGCAAGACAAGGCAAGACAAGGCAAGGCAAGGCAAGGCTAGGCAGGGCCATTCTAAGCAAGGCAATTACAGGCAAGGAAGGGCAAGAATATGTAGGGCAATTCCAGGCAAGTCTTTTTAAGGCAAGGCAAGGCAATGCAAGGCAATTTTATGAAATTCAATTTTAGGCACCACAAGGCAAGGCAAGGGCATTTCAGAAAAGGCAAGTCAAGGCAGGGCAATTACAGGCAGGGCAATTTCAGGCAAAACAAGGCAAGGCAAATTAGGGCAATTTCAGGCAGGGAAATCCCAGACAATGCCAGGCAAGGCAAGGCAATTCCAGGCAGGAAAAGGCAAGACAAGACAAGGCAATTACAGGCAAGGTAATTTCAGGCAAGGCAATAAAAGGCAATTCGAGGCAAAAAAAATTCAGGCAAAGGCAAGGTAAGGGAAGTCAATGCAATTCTAGGCAAGGCAATTCCAGGCAAGGCTAGGCAGTGTAAGGCAAGGCAATTTTAGTCAAGGCAAGGTAAGGTAACAAAAGGCAAGGCAATTCTAGGCAAGGCAACTTCAGGTGAGGAAAGGCAAGGCAAGACAATTCGAAACAAGGCAACTTCAGTAAAAGCAAGGCAAGACAAGGCAATTTCAGGCAAGGTTATTCCAGGGAAGGCATGGCACAAAATTTTCAGGCAAGGAAAAGCTAGGCAAGACAACACAATGCAATGCAAGACAATTTCAAGCAAGAAAATTCCAGGCATGGCAAGGAAAAACAATTTCAGGCAAGGCAATTCTAGGCTAAGCAAGGCAAGACAAGGGAAGGTAGTGCAATTCTAGGCAAGGCAATTCCATGCAAGGCAGGGCAAGGCAATTTAGAAAAATTCTAGGCAAGGTTCTTTTAGGCAAGGCAAGGCAACGCAAGGCAATTTCAGGAAAGTCAATTTTAGGCACAGCAAGGCAAGGCAAGTTAAGAAGAGTCCATTCTAGGCAAGGAGATTTCAGGCAAGGCAAGGCAAAGCAAGGCAACTTCAGGCTAGGCAATTCCAGGCAATGCACAAAAAACCACAAGGCAAGGCAAGGCAATTCCAGGCAAGACAATTCCAGGCAAAGCAATCCCATGCAAGGAAAGGCAAGGCAGTTCAAGGCAATTTTGAGAAACTCAATTCCAGGCAAGGAAAGGCAAGGCAATTCCAGGCAATGCAAGGCAATGCAGTGCAATTCTGGGAAGCAAATTTCAATCAAGGTAATGCAAGGCAGGTCAGTTTCAGGCAAGACAAGGCAAAGCAATTATAGAAAAGGCAATTCCAGGCAAGGGAAGCCAAGGCAAAGCAATTCCAGTCAGGGCAATTCCAGTCTAGGAAAAGCAAGGCAATGCAAAAAATTCCAGGTAAGGGAAGGAAAGAAAAAACAAGGTAGGAAAAGGCAAGACAAGGAAAGTCAAGGCAAGAAAAGGCAAGGCAATTTCAGGAAAGGCAATTCCAGGTGAGGCAAGGCAAAGAAAGGCAAGGCAAGGGAAAACAAGGAAAGACAAAGCAAATTCAGGCAAGGGAGTTCCAAACAAGGCAATGCAAGGCAAGAAAATTCCAGGCTACGCAATTGCAGGAAAGGCAATTTCAGGCAAGGCAAGGCAAGACAAGGCCATTCTAGGCAAGGCAACTCCAGGCAAGGCAAGGGAGGGAAATTCCAGGAAATACAATTCCAGGCAAGGCCAGAAATGTCAAGGCAATTCCCAGTAAGGCAAGACAAAACAAGGCAAGGCAAGGCAATTCCAGGCAAGAAAATTCCTGGAGAGGCACGTCGATAAAAGGCAATTCCAGGCAAGGCTAGGCAAGAAAATTGCAGGCAAAACAAATCAAGACAAGGCAAGGCAATTCCAGGCAAGGCAGGGAAATTGCAGGCAAGGCAATTTCAGGCAAGGCAGGGTAATTCCATGCAGGGCAATTACAGACAATGCAAAGAAAAGCAAGACAATTCTAAGAAAGGCAATTCCAGGCAAGGCAAGACAAAGCAAGGCAATTCCAGACAGGGCAATTCCAGGCTAGGCAAGGAAAGGCAATGCAAGAAAATATCCAGCAAGGCAAAAAAGTTTCAGGCAAGGGAAATCAAGGCAAGGCAAAACAAGGCAAGGCGGGCCAATTCCAGGCAAGACAATTTGAGGCAAAGTAAGGCAGAAAAATTCCAAGCAAGGCAACTCGAGGCAAGGCAAGGCAAGGCAAAGAAGGGCAATTTCAGGCAAGGTAATTTCAGGCAAGGCATGGCAAGGCAATTCAAAGCAAGACAAGGCAAGCCAAAGAAGGACAATTCCAGGCAAGGCAATTTCAGGCAAGGAAAGAAAAGGCAATTCCAAGCAAGGCAAGACAAGACAAGGCAAGGCAATTCCAGACAAGAAAATTTCAGGCAAGGCAAGAAAAGGCAATTCCAGGCTAGGCAAGATAAGGCAAGGCAGTGCAATACTAGGCAAGGCAATTTTAGGCAAGGAAAGGCAATTTCAGGCAAGACAAGGCAATTTCAGGCAAAGCAATTCCTGGCAATGCAACGCAAGGATATACCAGGTGAGGCAATTGCTGGAAAGGCACTTCTAGGCAAGGCAAGCTAAGACAAGGCAGGAAAAGGTATTTCCAGGCAAGGCAATTCCAGCTAAGGCAAGGCAATTTCAGAAAACTCAATTTGATTTGAAACCTTGACTACTTCCGAGGGGTACATTATTCACTGTGGCCCTGATCGAGTGACCATATAAAATAAACTCACTGAATGATACACACCTGGGTAATAGTCAGAGTCCATGCAATATGGCAACTCATTCAGAGCATTACTGAAAAATGCACACCTGGGAAATAGGATTCTATTTCATATGACCACTGATTAAGAGCCTCAATGAATAATGCACACCCAGACATTAATCAGGAGGCTATGTCATATGACCACTTTTTCAGAGCCTCTGGGAATAATATACACCTAGGGAATACTCAGGAATCTATTACATAGGCCCTCTCATTCAAAGCCTCACTGAAAAATGCACACCTGTTTTGTACTCAGGAGTCTATTTCATATGGTAACTCTTTCAGCACCTCACTGAACGATGCACACGTGGGGAATAGTCAGGATTCTATTTAATATGAACACCTATTATGCGCCTTGATGAATTATGTATGCATTGGAATCCTGAGGAGTCTATTTTCTATTGACACCCTTTCTGAGTCTAATGGAAAAATTAACACATGTGCAAGTTTAAGGAGTAAATTTCATATGGCTCCTCCTTTAGAGCCTCATTGAATAATGTATACCTGATGAAAAATTTGGAGTCTCTTTCATATGGCCATTCCTTCAGAGTATCAGTAAAAATGCACACCTGTGGAGTGGCCAGGTGTCTTTGCTTTGGCCACACATTCAGAACATCAGTGAATAATGCATACCTGTGGTATAGTCAGGAGTCTATTTCATAAGGCCCCTCATTCAGAGGCTGAGTGAATAATACACACCTGGGGAATAGTCAGGAATCTATTATATATTGCCACTTATTCAGAGCCTCAGTGAATAATGCATACCTGGGAAATAGGAGTCTATTTCATAAGGACACTCTTTCAGAGCCTCCCTGAATAATACAAACATTGTGAAGAGTTATGAATCTGTTTCTTATGGCCACTCACTGAGACCCTCTGGGAATAGTGCACACTTGGGGAATTGTCTATTTTATATGGCAACTAATACAGAACCTCAGTGAATAAGACACACCTGGGGAATAGTCTGGAGTGTATTTCAATTAAGCACACACTAAGAGGCTCGGTGAATTATACACAACTGGGGAAGAATCAGGAGTCAATTTCATCTGGCCTCTCACTCAGAGTTTCATTGAATAATGCACTCCTATGGAATAGTCAGGAGCCTAATTGATATAGCTACTCATTCAGAGCCTCTCTATTTTATATTTCATATGGCCAATGTTTTAGTACCTCATCGAGTGATACACATCTGGGGAATAGCCAGAACAGTTTCATATGAACATGCATTGAGAGCCTCACTGAATAATGCACACCTGTGGAATAGACAGGAATCTATTTCATTTGGTCATTCTTTCAGAGCCTCAGTGAATAATACACACCTGGGGAACCTCGAGGAGTCTATTTCATGTGGCCACTCATTCAGAGCCTCATGGAATAGTGCACACCTGGAGAATTCTCAAGAGTCTATTTGAAATGGCAATGCATTCAGAGACTCTGAATAAAACACACCTAGGGGATAGTGAGAAATCTATTCCAAATGGTCACATATTCAGAGCCTCAGTGAATAATGCACAACTGAAGAGTAATCAGGAGTCTATTGCTTATGCTGACTCCTTCAGCCCTTCAGTGAATAATGCACATCTGTCGAGTATTGAGGGATTTGTTTCATATGGCCACTCATTTCGAGACTCACTGAATAGTACACACCTAGGAAAAAGTCAGGAGTGTATTTCACATGGCCACTTGTTCAGAGGCTCAGTGAATAATTCACACCTGTTGAGTACTCAGGAGTCTTTTCCACATGATGGATAATTCAGAGCCTCACTGAATGATACATACCTTGGGAATAGTCAGGATTCTGTTTAGTATGACCATTCATTATGAGCCTCAGTGAATAATGCATGTCTGTGGAGTACTGAAAATACTGATTCATATCACCCCCATTCTGAGATTCCCTAAATAATACACACGTGTGGAATAATCAGAAGTCTATTTCATATGGCCACTCATTACGACCCCCAAGAAATAATACACAACTAGGGAAAAGTCAGTAGTCTACTTCATATGGCCACTCAGAGTATTGCCTAAAATTGCCTTGCCTGGAATTGCCTTGCCTGGAATATACTTGCCTGAAATTGCATTGCCTGGAATTGCCTTTTCTGGAATTGCCTTGCCTTGAATTGCCCAGAATTGCCTTGCCTAGAATTGCCTTGCCTGGAATTGCCTTGCCTAGAATTGTCTTACCTGGAATTGCCTCAAATTGCCTTGCCTGGATTTGCCTGGAACTGCCTTACGTGAAATAGCCTTGCCTGGAAATACCTGGAATGGTCTAGGTTGTAATTACCTTGCCTGAAATTGCCTGTGAATACCATGCCTGGAATATTCATGCCTGGAATGGCCTGGAATTGACTTCCTTGGAATTTTCTTGTCTAGTATTGCCTAGAATTGTTTTGCCTGTAATTGTCTTTCCTGGAGTTGCCTGGAATGGCTTTGCCTGGAGTTCCCTGGAATTAGCTTGCCTGGAATTGCCTTGCCTGAATTTGTCTGGAATTGCCTTGCCTGAAATAGCCTTGCCTGGAAATGCCTAGAATCGCCTTTCTTGGAATTGTTTTGCCTGGAATTGCCTGGAAGTACCATGCCTGAAATATCCTTGCCAGCAATTGCCAGGAATTGACTTCCCTGGAATTGCCTTACCTAAAATTGCTTAGGATTGCCTTGCTTAAAATTGCCTTTCCTAAAAATTCTTGGAATTGCCTTGCCTGGAATTGCCTTGCCTGAAGGTGGTTTTAAGTGCCTTGCCTGGAATTGCCTGATTGCCTCGCCTAGAATGGCCTTGAAAAAAAATTGATTGGAATTGCCTTGCCTGGAATATCCTGAAATTGTTTAGCCTAAATTTGCCTGAATTGTCTGGAATTGTCTGGAATTGACTTGCCTGGAATTTCCTTGACTGGAATTTCTTGGAATTTCCTTGACAAAAATTGCCTTGCAAAAAATCGCCTTGCCTGAAAGTGCCTTTAATTGCCTTGTTTTGAATATCCTTGCCTGAAATTGCCTTGTTTGAAATTGCCTGGAGTGGCCTAGCCTGGATTTTCTTTCCCTGAAATTTAATCAAATTAGTTTGCATGTAGTTTCCTTGCCTGGAATTGCTTTGCCTGGAATTGCCTTGCCCTGAATTTCCTGGAACTATTTTGCCTGGAATTGCCTGGCCTGAAATTTTATGGATTACCTTGCCTGTAATTGCCTTGGCTGGAATAGCTTGGAATTGCCTTGTCTGAAATTGCCTTGCCTTAAATGGCCTCCAATTGCCTTGCCGGGAATTGCCTTTCCTGGAATTGCTTGGAATTGCTTTGCCTAAATTAGCCATGCCTGGAATTGCCTGGAATTGCCTTGCCTAAAATGGTCTGGCCTGGATTTGCCTGGAATTCTCTGGAATTTTATTGGTTGTAATTATTTTGCCTGGAATTGCCTGGAAATTCCATGCCAAAAATCTTTGTGCATGGAATTGCCTGGAATTGCCTTGCCTGGAATTGCCTAAAATTGCCTTTCCTAAAATTGTCTTTCCTACAATTTTCTTGAATTGCTTTGCCTGGAACTGTTTTGCCTGGAGTTGGCTGGAATTGCCTTGCCTGGAATTGCCTTTTTTGGATTTGCCTAGAATTGCCTTGCCTGGAATAGCTTTGCCTGGAAATGCCTGAAATTGCCTTGGATGTAATTGCTTTGCCTGAAATGTTTTGGAAATGACATGCAGGTAATATCCATGCCTGGAATTGCCTGGAATTGACTTCTTTGGAATTGCCATTCCTGGAATTGCCTGGAATTGACTTCCTTGGAATTGCCTTGCCTGGAATTGCCTAAAATTAACTTGCCTCGAATTGCTTGCCTGAAATTGCCTGAAGTTGCCTTGCCTGGAGTTGCCATTTCTGCAATTGCCTGGAAATGCCTTGCCTGGAATTGCCTTGCCAGGAATTGGCTTTAATTTTCTTGCCAGAAATTGAATTGTTTGGAATTGCTTTGCCTGTAATTGCCTTGCCTAAAATTGCCTTGCCAGAAATTTAATTGCCTGCAAATGCCTTGCCTGGAATTGCCTGGAATTGCTTTGCCTGGAATTGCTTTTAATTGCCTTGACTTGAATATTCTTTCCTGGAATTGCGTTGCCTGGAGTTCTTTTGCCTAAAGTGGCCTGGAATTTTCTTGCCTGAAATTGCCTTTTCTGGAATTACTTGAAAATACCTTGCTTAGAATTGCTTTGCCATTAATTTGTATAATTGCATTGCCTGGAATTGCCTGGAATTGCTTTGACAGAAATTGGCTTGCCGGGAATTGCCTGGAATTGCCTTGACAGGAAGTGCCTTGCCGAGAATTGTTCTGCCTGGAAGTGTGCTTAATTACCTTTCCTCGAATATTTTTGCCTGGAATAGCCTTGCCTGAAATTGCCTGGAGTTGCCTTGCCTGGAATTTCTTTTTCTGGATTTTTTTCAAATTACTTTTTCTGGAGTTGCCTTCTCTGAAATTGCCTGTAATTGCCTTGCCTGGAATGGCCTTGCCTGATATTTCCTGGAATTTCTTGCCAAAAATTGTTTTGCCTGAAATGGCCTGCAATTGCACTGCCTAGAATTGCCTTGCTTGTAATTGCTTGGAATTGACTTGCCTGGAATAGCTTTGCCTGGAATTGCCTGGAATTGACTTGCCTGAAATTGCATTGCCTGGAATTGCCTGGAAATACCATGCCTGATATGCCATGCCTGCAATATCCAGGAATTCTTTTTTCTGACATTGCCTTGCTTTGAATTGCCTAGAATTGTTTTTCCTGAAATTTTCTTGTCTGGGGTTGCCTGGAATGGCCTCGCCTGTGATTGCCTTGCCTGGAATTGCCCAGAATTGCATTGCCTAAAATTGTCTTGCCTAGAGTTGCCTGAAATTGCCTTCCTTGAATTGCCTAAAATTTTCTTGCCTGAAATTGCCTTTTCTGGAATTGCCTAGAAATGTCTTGCCTGGAATTGTTTTGCCAGAAATTAGTTTAATTTCATTGCCTGGAATTGCCTTGCGTTGAATTGACATGCGTGAACTTGCATTGCCTGGAATTGCCTTGCAGAAAGTTGCCAGGAATTGCTTTGCCTGAAATTGCCTTGCCAAAAATTGCCTGGAATTGCCTTGCCTCAAATATCCTTGACTCAATTTGCCTTGAATAAAATTTCCTGGTATTGCCATACTAGGCATTGCCTTGCCCGAAATTGCCTTGCCTGTAATTGCCTGAAGTTGCCATGCCTGGAATTGTTATTTCCTGAAATTTCCTAAAATTTCCTTGCCTGAAATTCTTTTGTCTGAAATTTCCTAGATTGCCTTTACTGGAATTGCCTTGCCTGAAGTTGCCTGAAATCGCCTTGATGGGAATTGACTTGCCGGTAATTACCTTGCCGGGAGGTGTGTTTAAATGCTTGCTTCGAATATCCTTGCCTAAAATTTACTTGCCTGAAATCGCCTGGAGATGCCTTGCTGGAATTTCTTTCCCTAAAATTTCCTGGAATTTTTTTGCCTAAAATTGCCTTGCGTGAAATTTCCTGGATTGCCTTGCCTGGAATAGCCTGAAATTGCCTTGACTTGAATGGTTTACAATTGCACTGCCTTGAGTTGCCTTGTGTGGAATTGCTTGGAATTGCCTTGCCTGGAATTGGCTTTTATTGCTTTGCGCTGTAATTGCCTGAAATTGCCTCGCCTGAAATTGCCTTGCATGAGATTGCCTGGAATTGCCTTTTCTGTACTTGCCTTTCCTGGAATTGCTTGGAATTGCCTTGCCTGAAACTGCCTTGCCCAGAATGCATGGAATTGTCTTGCCCAAAATTGCATTTCCTGGAATTGCCTGGAATTAGTTTCCTGGAATTTTCGTTTTAAAATTGCCCTTAATTGCCTTACTTCGAATATCCTTGCCTGGAATTGCCTTCCTTAGAATTGCTTGGAATTGCCTTGCCTGTAATAGCCTGAAATTGCCTTGCCTATAATTGTCTGTAATTGTCTTTTCTAGAGTTTCCTGGAATTGCCTTGCCTTGAATGTCCTGAAATTTCCTTGCCTAAAATTGCCTTTTGTGGGATTGCCTAGAAATGCCTTGCCTGGAATTTCCTTGCCAGAAATTGGTTTAATTGCATTGCCTGGAATTGTCTAGTTTGGAATTATCTTGCCTCGAATTACCTTGCCTGGATTTCCCTGGAACTACCTTGACTGGTATAGCCTTGCCTGGAAATGCCTGGAATTGCCTTGGCTGTAATTGCTTTGCCTGGAATTGCTTGGAAATTTCATGCCTAAAATATTCGTGCTTGGAATTGCCTGGAATTGACTTCCCTGAAATTGCATTTTCTGGAGTTGCCTAAAATTGCCTTGCCTAAAATTGCCTTGCCTGGAATTGCCTGAAATTGCCTTGCCTCAGATTGTCTTGCCTGGAATTGATTGGAATTGCCTTTTCTGTAATCACCTTTTTTGGAATTTCTGGAATTGCCTTGCCTGGAATTGCTTGGAATTGCCTTGCCTAGAATAGCCTTGCCTGGAATTGCCTTGCCTGGAATTGCCTGAAAATATCATGCCTGATTTCCGTGCCTGGAATAACCTGGAATAGCCTTCTCTAGAATTGCCTTGCCTTGAATTGCCTAGAATTATTTTGCCTGAAATTTTTTTACCTGTAACTGCCTGGAATCGCCTCGTCTGGGATTGTCTTGCCTTAAATTGTTTGGACTTGCCTTTACTGGAATTGCCTTGCCTGGAATAGTTTTGACTGGAATTTTCTTTCCTAGAATTGACTTGCCTGGAATTGCCTCAAATTACCTTGCCTGGAATTGCCTTGGCTGGATTTGCCTGAATTTCCTTGCCTGGAATAGCCTTGCCTACAAATGCTTGGAATTGTCGTGGCTGTAATTGCTTTGCCTGGAATTGCCTGTAAATAGCATGCTTAGAATATCCCTGCCTGGAATAGCTTGGAATTGACTTCCCTGGTATTTACCTGCCTGGAATTACCAATAATTGCCTTACCTGATATTGCTGTGCCTTGAATTTTCTGGAATTTCCTTGCCTGAAATTGCCCTGCCTGGAGTTGATGGAATTGTTTTGCCTGAAATAGATTTGCTTGGAATTGCCTGGAATTGCCTTTCCTGAAATTGCTGTGCCTGAAATTGCGTGAAAATACCATGGAAGATTTGCCATGCCTGGAATTTCCTGGTATTGCCTTTTATATTTTTGCCTTGTTTTGAATTAAGTAGAATTGCCATGCCTGTAATTTTCTTGCCTGGAATTGCCTTGCCTAAAATTGCCTTGTCTAAAATTGATTGGACTTTCCTCTACTGGAATTGCCTTGCCTGGAATTTTCAGAAATTGCCTTGCCTCGAATTTTCTTGCCTGAAATTGCTTTACCTGGAATTTTCTTGCCTGAATTGCCTGGAACATTTTTGACTACAATTGCCTTCTTTGAAATTGCATAGAAATGCCTTGCCTGGAATTGCCTTGACTAAATGTTGCTTTACTTGCGTTGCCGGGTATTACCTGGAATTGCCTCGCCTAAGATTGCTTTTCTGGGAATTGACTGGAATTGCCTTTCCGGAAATTTTCTTGCCTGGAAATGCCTGGAATTGCCTTCCCTAGAATTGCCTTTACTAAAATTTTCTTGCCTTGAGTTGAGTAGATTTGCTTTGCCTGGAATTGCCTTGCCAGGATTAGCCTAGAATTTTTTCGCCTGAAATTGCTTTGCCTAAAATTGATTGGATGTGCTTTTACTGGAATTGCCTCGCCTGAAGTTGCCTTGCCTTGAATAGATTGGACTTGCCTCTACTGAAATTGCCTTGCCTGGAATTCCCTAAAATTGCCTTGCCTCGAACTGTGTTGCCTGGAATTGCCTTGCTTTGAGTTAAGTATAATTGCTTTGCCTCGAATTTCATTGCCTAAATTTACCTGGAATTGCCTTGGCTGTAATTGCTTTGTCTGAAATTGCCTAAAAATTCCATGCCTGGAATATTTGTGCCTCAAATATCCTGGAATTGACTTTCCTGGAATTGCCTTGCCTGGATTTGCCTAGTATTGCCTTACCTAAAATTGCTTTTTCTAAAATTTCCTGGAATTGCTTTGCCTGAAATTGCCCTAACTGGAGTTGCCTGGAATTGCCTTGCCAGAAATTGCCTTGCCTGGAATTGCCTTGCCAGGAATTACCTTTTTTGGAATTACCTATAAATGCCTTGCCTGGAATTGCTTAAAATTGTCTTGCCTGGAATAGCCTTGCCTGTAATTGCCTGTAATTGCCTTGCCTGACATTGTCTTGACTGAAAATGCCTGGAAATACCATGCATGTTTTGCCATACCAGGAATTGCGTGGAATTGTCTTTTATATAATTGCTTTGTTTTGAATTGGGTAGAAATGCCATGCCTGAAATTTTCTTGCCTGGAATTGCCTCCCCTGAAATTACCTTTCCTCGAATTGATTGGACTTGCCTCTACTGGAATTGTCTTTTCTGCAATTTCCTGGAATTATGTTGCCTCAAATTGCCTTGCTTGGAATTGCCTGAAATTGCTTTACCTGGAATTTCCTGACCTGGAATTGCCTAACATTTTCTTGCCTAGATTTGCCTTCTTTGGAGTTGGGTTGAAATGCCTTGCCTGGAATTGCCTTGCCTGGAATTGGCTTTAATTGCGTTGCCTGGAATTGCCTTTAATAGCCTTGCTTTGAATATTTGTGCCTGGAGTTTCTTTGCCTAAAATTGCCTGGAGTTGTCTAATCTGGATTCTTTTTCCTAAAATTTTCTCGAATTTCTTTGCCTGGAGATGTCTTGCCTGGAATTGCCTGGAGTTGCCTTGCTTGTAATTGCCCCTACTGAAATTGCCTTGCCAGGGATTTTCTGAAACTTTCCAGCCTCAAATTGCCTTAACTGAAATTGCCTGAAATCTCTTTACGTGGAATTCCCTTGCCTGGAATTGCCTGAAATTTTCTTGCCTAGAATTGCCTTCTTTGAAATTGTGTAGAATTTCCTTGCCTAAAATTTGCTTTAATTGCGTAGCCTGGAATTGCCTGGAATTGCCTCGCCTGGGATTGCCATCCCAGGAATTGATTGGAATTGCCTGTTTTGTAATTTTCTTACCTGGAAATGTTTGGAATTGCCTTTTCTGAAATTGCCTTGCCTATAGTTGCCTGGAATCGACTTACCTGGAATTGCCTTTTCTGGAAGTGCCTTGATTTGAGTTAAGTAGAATTGCCTTGCCTGGAATTGTATTGCCTGGATTTGCCTGGAATTGCTTCACCTTAAGTTGCTTTGCCTGGAATTGATTGGACTTGCTTTTACTGGAATTGCCTGGAATTGCCTTGCCTGAAATTTGTTGCCCAGAATTGCCTTGTCTAGAATTGCCTTTTTTGAAATTTCTTAGAAATGCTTTGCCTGGAATTGCCTTACCTAAAATTTGATTCAATTGCATTACCTGGAATTGTCTCGCCTGGAATTGCCTTGCTGGAAATTGATTGGAATTGCGATTTTTTGTAATTTTCTTGATTAGAAATGCCTGAAATTTCCTTGCATGGAATAGCCTGTAATTGCCTTGCCAGAAATTGCCTTGCCTAGGGTTTACTGGAATTGACTCGCTTGGACTTGCCTTGCCTGGAATTGCCTCAAGTTGCCTTGCCTGGAATTGCCATTTCTGAAATTTTCTGGAATTGCCTTGCCTGGAATTGCCTGGATTGCCTTGCCTGGTATTTTATCAAATTGCCTTATCGGAAATTGTTTTTCCAGGAATTGCCTTGCCTGGAAGTGCCTTTAATTGCTTTGCTTTGAATATTTTTGCCTGGAGTTTCCTTGCCTGAAATTGTATGGAGTTGCCTAACCTGGATTTCCTTTTTCAGAAATTTTCTCGAATTCATTTGCCTAAAAACGCCTTGCCTGAAATTGCCTGGAATTGCCTCAAATAAAATTGCCTTGCCGGGAATTGATTGGACTTGCTTTTACTGAAATTGCCTTGCCTGGAATTGCCTGAAATTGCTGTTTCTGAAATTTCTTGCCCAGAATTGCTTTTTCTAGAATTGCCTTTATAGAATTTGCATAGAAATGCTTTGCCTGAAATTTCCTTGCCTGGAATTCGCTTTAATTCTGTTGCCTGGAGTTGTCTCACCTGGAATTGCCTCACTGGGAATTGATTGTTATTGCCTTTTTTTAAAATTATCTTGCTTAAAAATGCCTGGAATTGCCTTGAGGGGAATTGCCTTGTAGAAAATTGCCTGGAATTGCTTTGCCAGAGATCGTTTTACCTGGGGTTTTCTGAAATTGACTTTCCTGAAATTGCCTTGCCTGGAAATGACTGAAGTTGCCTTGCCTGAAATTGCCATTTCTGGAATTTTCTGGAATTGCCTTGCTTGGAATTGCCTTGCCTGGTATTGCCTGGAATTGCCTCACCTGAAATTGCTTTGCCTAAAATTGATTGGACTTGCCTTTGCTGGAATTACCATTCCCGGAATTGCCTGGAATTTCCTTGCCTGGAATTGACTTTTTTGGAATTTTGAAGAAATTTCTTGCCTGGAATTGCCTTGCCTGAAATTTTCTTACCTAAAGTTAGCTGAAATTGTCTTATCAAAAATAGCCATTCTTGTAATTGCCTATAAATGCCTTGCCTGGAATTGCTTTTCCTGGAATTGGCTTTAATTGCATTTTCTGTAATTGCCTGTAATTGCCTTGCCTTTAATTGTCTGAAATTGCCTTGCCTAGAGATTTTTGGAATTTCTTTGCCTTGAGTTGCCTGGAAATTCCTTGCCTCAAATTACCTTATGTAGAATTAGCTAGAAATGCCTTGCCTGTAATTGCCTTGACAGAAATTGGTTTAATTGCACTGAGTGGAATTGCCTTCTTTGGAATTGCCTTGCCTTAAATTGCCTTGCCTGGATTTACCTGAAATTTCCTTGCCTGTTATACCCTTGCCTGGAAATGCCTGGAATTGCCTTGGCTGTTATTGCTTTGCCTGGAATTGCCTGGAAATTTCATTCCTGAAATATCTGTTCCTGGAATTGCCAAGAATTGATTTTCCTGGAACTGCTTTGCCTGAAATTGCCTAAAATTGTCTTGCTTAAAATTGGTTTCCTGGAATTTCCTGGAATTGCCTTGCCTGGAATTGGCTTGCCTGGAGTTTCCTCAAATTGCCTTGCCAATAATTGCCTTTTTTTGAATTTCCAATAAATACCTTGCCTGGAATTGCCTTGCCTAAATTTGGCTTTAATTGCCTTTTCTGGAATTGCCTAAAATTGCCTTGCCTCGGATTGCCTTGCCTGGAATTGCTTGGAATTGCCTTGCCTATAATAGCCTTGCCTGAAATGGCCTTGCCTGGAATTGCCTGGAAATACCATGGCTGATTTACTGTGCCTGGAATAACCTGTAATTGCTTTTTCTGGAATTGCCTTGCCTTGAATTTTCTAGAATTTCCTTGCCTGGAATGTTTTTTGTCTGTAATTGCCTGAAATTGCCTCGCCTGGGATTGTCTAGCCTGAAATTGCCTCGCCTGGAATTGCCTTATCTAGAATTGACTTGTCTGGAATTGCCTCAAATTGCCTTGCCTGGAATTGCCTTGCCTGGAATTGCCTTGCCTGGATTTTCCTGAATTTTCTTGCCTGGAATAGCCTTGCCTACAAATGCTTGGAATTGCCTTTGCTGTAATTGCTTTTCCTGGAATTGCTCTGCCTTGAATGACCTACAATTACTTTGCCTGGAACTGCCATGCATGGAATTCCTTGGAATTGCCTTCCCTGAAATAGCCTTGCCGGAAATTTCCTTGACTAAAATTGCCTTTCCTGAAATTGCCTGGAAATACCATGCCTGATTAGTCGTGCCTGGAATTGCCTGGAATTGACTTGACTAAAATTGCCTTGCCCAGAATTGCCTGGAAATACCATGCCTGATTAGTCTTGTCTGAAATTGCCTGGTATTGCCTTTTCTATAATTTCCTTGCCTTTAATTGGGTAGAATTTTGTTGCCTGAAATTGCCTTGCCTGAAATTGTTTGGACTTGCCCTTACTGAAATTGCCTTGCCTGGAATTGCCTTGCCTAAAATTGTCTTCCCCAGAATTGCTTGCCTAGAATTGCCTCAAATCGCCTTGCCTAAAATTGCCTGAGGGTTTCTTGCCTGGAATGGACTTATTTTGAATTGCAAAGAAATGCCTTGCCTGGAATTGTTTTGCCTGGAATTTGCTTAAATTGCCTTGCATGGAATTGCCTGAGATTGCCTCGCCTAAAATTGCCTTGCCAGGAATTGATTGGAATTGCCTTTTCTGTAATTGTCTTGCCTGGAATTGCCTGAAATTGCCTTGCCTGAAATTGCCTAAAATTGCCTCGCCTAAAATTGCCTTGCCAGTAATTAATTGGAATTTCCTTTCCTGTAATTGTCTTGCCTGGAATTTCCTGGAATTGCCTAGCTTGTAATTTTCTTTCCTGGATTTGCCTACAATTGACTTGCCTGGAATTGCCTTTTCTGAAATTGCCTGGAAATGCCTTGCCTAAAATTACCTTGCCAGGAATTGTCTTTTATTGCCTTGCCTGGAATTGCCTTACCTGGTATTGCCTTGCATGGGATTGACTGAAATTGCCTTTCCTGAATTTGACTTGCCTGGAATTACCTTGCCCATAATGCCTGAAATTGCCTTGCCTGGAATTGGCTTTTTTGGTATTACCTGTACTGGGATTGCCTGGAATTGTCTTTCCTGTATTTGCCTTGCCTGCAATTGCCTGGAATTGCCTTGCCTGAAATTACTTTATTGGAAATCCTGGAATTGCCTTTCCTGGAATTGCCTTGCCTGGAGTTGCCAGAAACTGCCTTGCCTAGTTTTCTTTTTAGAATTGCTTTTACTTGTATAGCCTTCATTGGAAATGCCTGACATATTCTTGGCTGTAACTGCTTTTCCTGATATTGCCTGGAAATTCCATGTCTTCAATATCTGTTCCTGGAATTACCTGGAATTGACTTCACTGGAATTGCCTTGTGTAAAATTTTCTAAAATTGCCTTGCCTGGAATTGGCTTGCCTGAATTTCTCTAAAATTGCCTTGCCAGGAATTGCCTTTTTTGAAATTGCTAATAAATACCTTGCCTGGAACCGGCTTGCCTAAAGTTGGCTTTTATTGCCTTGCCTGAAATTGCCTCACCTCGGAATGCCTTGCCTGGAATTGACTGGAATTATTTTTCCTGTAATTGCCTTGCCTGGAATTGCCTGGAATTGCCTTGCCTGGAATTGCTTGGAATTGCTTTGCCTAGAATAGCCTTGCCTGAAATTGCCTTGCCTGAAATTGCCTGGAAATACTGTGCCTGATTTGCCATGCTTGGTATAACCTGGAATTGCCTTTTTTGGAATTGCCTTGCCTTAAATTGCCTAGAATTTTCTTGCCTGGAATTTTTTTGTCAGTAATTGCCTGAAATTGCCTCGCCTGGGATTGCCTTGGCTGGAATTGTTTGGACTTGCCTTTACCGGAATTGCCTTGCCTGGAATTGCCTTGCCTGAAATTGCCTTGCTTGAATTGACTTGCCTAAAATTGCCTCAAATGTTTTTGCCTGGAATTTTCTTTCCTGAAAATTCTTTGCCTGGATTTGCCTGAATTGTTTTACCTGAAATAGCCTTGCCTGTAAATGCCTGGAATTGCCTTGGCTGTAATTGCTTTGCCTGGAAATAGCATGCATGGAATATCCATGTCTGGAATTGCCTGGAATAAACTTCCCTGTAATTTCTTTTTTGGAATTGCCTAAAATTGCTTTACCTGAAATTGCCTTTTCTGGAATTTCCTGGAGTTGTCTTCCCTGGAATTGCCCTGCCTGGAATTGCCTAGTATTGCCTTTCATAGAATTGCCTTGCCTGGAATTGCCTTTTTGGGAATTGCCTATAAATGTCTTGCCTGAAATTTTTGGAATTGCCTTGCCTGGAATCGACTTGACTGGAATTGCCTGTAAATACCATGCCTGATTTGCCATGCCTGGAATTGCCTGGAGTTGCCTTTTATATATTTGTCTTACCTTGATTTGGGTAGAATTGCCATGCCTGAAATTTTCTTGTCTGGAATTGCCTCGCCTAAAATTGCCTTGCCTGGAATTGAATGAACTTGCCTTTACTGGAATTGCCTTGCCTGGAATTTCCTGGAATTGCCTTGCCTCAAGTTGCTTTGCCTTGAATTGCCTGGAATTGCTTTAACTAAAATTTATTTCCCTGGAATAAACTGGAATTTCCTTGCCTAGGATTGCCTTCTTTGGAATAGCATAGAAATGCCTTGCCTGGAATTGCCTTGCCTGAAATTTGTTTTAATTGTATTGCCTAAAATTGTGCGGAATTGTTTTTTTTTTGGGATTGCATTGCTGGGAATTGATTGGAATTGCCTTTCCTGTAATTTTCTTGCCTCGAAATGCCTGAAATGGCCTTGCATGTAATTGCCTATAATTGCCTTTTCTGGAATTGCCTTGCTTGGAGTTGCCTGGTATTCACTTGTCTGGAATTGCGTTTTCTGAATTTGCCTTGCCTTGAATTGCATAGAATTGACTTGCATGGAATAGCCTGGAATTGCCTATTCTGGAATTACCTTGCCTGTAGTTGCCTGAAATTGACTTGCCTGGAATTGCTTTCTCTGGAGTGGCTTTTCTTTGAATTGCATAGAATTGCCTGGCCTGAAATTGCCTTGCTTGGATTTCCCTGGAATTGCTTCACCTGAAATCACTTTGCCTGTAATTTATTGGACTTGCTTTTGTGGAAATTCCTTGCTTTAATTGCCCGGAATTGCACTTCCTGGAATTGCCTTGCCCAGATTTGCCTTGCCTGGAATTGCCTGAAATTTCCTTGCCTAGAATTGCCTTGTTTAAAATTGTGCAGAAATACTTTGCCTAAAATTACATTGCCTGAAATTCGCTTTAATTGGGTCTCCTGGAATTTACTCACCTGGAATTGTCATGACGAAATTAATAGGAATTGCCTTTGCTGGAATTGCCTTGTCTGGAATTGACTGGAATTGCCTCGCCTGAAATTGCTTTGCCTGGAATTGATTAGACGTGCCTTTACTGAAATTGCGTTGTCTGGAATTGCCTTGCTCAGAATTGCTTGCCTGAAATTGCCTCGAGTTGCCTTGCCTGAAATTGCTGGGAATTGCTTTACCTGAATTTTTTTTGCCTGGAATTGCCTAAAATTTTCTTGACTGGAATTGACGTTTTTGGAATTGCAAATAAATGCCTTGCCTGGAATTTTCTTGCCTAAAATTCGCTTAAATTGCCTTGTCTGGAATAGCCTGAAATTGCCTCACCTGAAATTGCCTTGCCGGGAATTGATTGGAACTGCCTTTCCTGTAATTTTTTTTGCCTGGAATTTCCTTGCTGGTAATTTATCTGCCTGGAGATACCTGAAATTGCCTTGCCTGGAAATGCCATGCCTGGAATTGCCTTGCTAGAAATTGCCTTAATTGCCTTGCCTGGAATTGCCTTACCTGGAATTGCCTTGCCCAGAATGCCTGGAATTGTTTTGTTTTTGGAATTTCATTGCCTTGAATTTCCTGGAATTTCCTTTCCAGTATTTGCCTTGCTGGAATTACCTGGAATTGCCTTGCCTGAAATTACCTTACCGGAATGCCTGAAATTGCTTTGCCTGGAATTGTCTTGCCTGGAATTGCCTGGAATTGCCTTGCCTAGATTTTTCTAAAATTGTTTTCCCTGGTATAGTCTTGAGTGAAAATGCCTGGGATATCCTTGGCTGTAGTTACTTTGCATTTACTTGCCTGGAAATAGCATTTTTGAAATATCCGTGCGTGAAATTACCTGGAAATGAATTCCCTGAAATTGCCTTGCCTGTAATTGCCTTGCCTGAAGTTCCCTAAAATTGCCTTGCCAGGAATTGCCATCTTTGGAATTGCCTATAAAATTGCTTGAAATAGCCTCACCTAGGATTGCCCTGCCTGGGATTTCCTGGAATTGCCTTTCTTGTATTTGCCTTGCCTGAAATTGCCTGAAATTTACTTGCCTGAAATTGTCTTGCATAGAATGCCTGGAATTGCCTTTCCTGGAATTGCATTTCTTGGAAGTCCCTGGAACTTGTTTCCTGGAATTTTCTTTTCTGCAATTACCCTTAATTGACTTTCTTCAAATATCCTCGCCTGGAATTACCTTCCCTGTAATTGCCTGTAATTGTCTTGCCTGTAATTGCCTGGAATTTCCTTTCCCAGAGTTTCTTGTAATTGCCTTGCCTTGAGTTGCCTGGATTTTTCTTGCCTAAAATTGCCTTTTGTGGAATTGCCTAGAAATGCCTTACCTGTAATTGCTTTGTCAGAAATTGGTTTAATTGCATTGCCTGGAATTGCCTTGTTTGGAATTGCCTTGCCTCGAATTGCCTTGCCTGCATTTTCCTGGAATTGCCTTGCCTTGTATAGCCTTGCCTGGAAATGCCTGGAATTGCCTTGGCTGTAATTGTTTTGCCTGGAATTGCTTGGAAATTCCATGCCTGTGATATTCGTGCCTGGAATTGCCTGGAATTGACTTCCATGGAATTGCCTTTTTTGAAATTGCATAGAAATGCTTTGCCTTGAATTGCCTTACCTGAAATTCGCTTTGTTTCCTGAAATTGTCTCTTTTGAATTTGCCTTGCTGGGAATTAATTGGATTTGCATTTTCTGTAATTGTCTTGCTTAGAAATGCCTGGAATTATCTTTCCTGGAATTGCCTTGCCTAGATTTTCCTGAAATTGTTTTCCATAATATAGCCTTGATTGAAAATGCCTGGCATATTTTTGGCTGTAATTGCTTTGTTTTTAATTGCCTGGAAATTTATTTACTGGAATATTCATGCCTGGAATTACCTAAAATTGACTTCCCTGAAATTGTCTTGCCTGTAATTGCCTTGCCTGGAGTTGCCTGAAATTGCCGTGCCGGAAATTGCCATTTTTGGAATTGCCTATAAATGCCTTTCCTAAATTGGCTTTAATTGCCTTCCTGTAATTGCCTGAAATTGCCTCGTCTTGGATTGCCTTGCCTGGGATTACCAGAAATTGCATTTTCTGTATTTGTTTTGCATGGAATTTCCTGGAATTGCCTTGCCTCAAATTGCCTTGCCAATAATTCCTGGAATTGCCTTGCCTGGAATTGCCTTTCCTGAAATTGCCTGAAATATTTTTTCTGGAAATTTTTTTTTGAAATTGCCCTTAATTGCCTTGCTTCAAATATGCTTGCCTGGAATTGCATTGCCTTTAATTGCCTGGAATTGCCTTGCCTGGAATTGACCTGACTAGAGTTTTCTGGAATTGCCTTGCCTTGATTTTCCTGGAATTATTTTGCCTGAAATTCCCTTCTGTGAAATTGCCTAGAAATGCCTTGCCTGGTATTGCCTTGCCAGAAATTGGTTTAATTGCATTGCCTGAAATTGTCTTGTTTGGAATTGCCTTGCCTTGAATTGCCTTTCCTGGATTTACCTGGAATAGTTTTGCCTGGTATAGCCTTACCTGAAAATGCCTAAAATTGCCTTGTCTGTAATTGCTATGCCTGTAATTGCCTGGAAATTTTATGCCTGACATTGTCTGGAATTGACTTCCCTGGAATTGCCTTGCCTGGAATAGCCTAAAATTGCCTTGCCTAAAATTGCCTCTCCTGGAATTTTCTGGAATTGCCTTGCCTGGAATTGGCTTGCCTGGAGTTCCCTGAAATTGCCTTGCCAGAAATTGCCTTTTTTGGAATTGCCAATGAATACTTTGCCTGGAATTGTTTTGCCTAAAGTTGGCTTTAATTGCATTGCCTGGAATTGCCTGAAATTGCCTCACCTCAGATTGCTTTTCCTGGAATTGACTGGAAATTTTTTTTTCTGAAATTGCCTTGCCTGGAATTGGCTTGATTGAAATTGCCTTGCCTGGAATTCCCTGGAAACACCATGCCTAATTGGTTGTGCCTGAAATTGCATATAATTTCCTTGACTTATATTGCCTTGCCTGAAATTGCCTGAAAATACCGTGCCTGATTAGTAGTGCCTGGAATTGCTTTTTCTAGAATTTTCTTGCTTTGACTTAAGTAGAATTGACTTGCCTAAAATTGCCTTGCCTGGAATTGCCTGGAATTGCCTCGCCTGTGATTGCTTTGCCTGGTATTTATTGGACTTGCCTTTGCTAAATTTGCCTTGCCTGGAATTGCTTGAAATTTTCTTGCCTGGAATTGCTTTTCCAAAAATTGCTTGCATAAAATTTTCTCAATTTGCCTTGCCTGAAATTGCCTGGAATTACTTTATCTGGATTTATTTTCCTGGAATTTCCTGAAATTTCTTTGCCTAGAATTGACTTTTTTGGAATTGTGAAGAAATGCCTTGCCTGGAATTGCCTTGCCTGAAATTAGCTTAAATTGCCTTGCCTGGAATTGCTCGGAATTGCATCGCCTAAAATTCCCTTCCTGGGAATTGATTGGAATTGACTTTCCTGTAATTGACTTGCCTGAAATTGCCTGGAATTGCCTTACCTGGAATTGCCTTGCCTGGATTTGCCTTGCCTGGAATTGCCTTGCCCAGAATGCCTGGAATTGCCTTGCCCAGAATGCCTGGAATTGCCTTGCCCAGAATGTCTGAAATTGCCTTGGGTGGAATTGTATTTTTTGGAATTTCCTTGCCTGGGATTGCCTGAAATTGCCTTTCCTGTATTCGCCTTGCCTGGAATTGCCTGAATTTTCCTTGCCTAAAATTACCTTACCAAAATGCCTAAAATTTTTCTGCCTGGAATTGCCTTGCCAGGAGTTGCTTTGAATTGCCTTGCCTAGATTTTTCTGGAATTGTTTTCCCTGGAATAGCCTTGATTGGAAATGCCTGGTATATTCTTGGCTGTAATTGCTTTTCCGTTAATTTCCTGGAAATACTTTGCCTGGAATATCCGTGCCTGGAATTACCCAGAATTGACGTTCCTGGAATTCCCTTGCCTGAAATTGCTTTGCCTGGAGTTGCCTGAAATTGCCTTGCCAGGAATTGCTGTTTTTAAATTACCTATAAATGTCTTGCCTAAAATTGGCTTTAATTGCCTTGCCTGTAATTGCCTGAAATTGCCTCGCCTGGGATTGTCTTGGCTGGGATTGCCTAAAATTGTTTTTCTTGTATATGCCTGGCCTAGAATTGTCAGAAATTGACTTGTTAAAAATTGCCTTGCCAAGAATGCCTGGAATTGCCTTGCCTAAAATTGGCTTGCCTGGAATTGCCACTTATATTTTTGCCTTGCCTTGAATTGGGTAGAATTGTGTGCCTGAAATTTCATGGCCTGGAATTACCTCGTGTAAAATGGCCTTGCCTGAAATTGATTGGACTTGCCTCTACTAAAGTTGCCTTTCCTGGAATTCCCTGAAATTGCCTTGCCTCGAATTGCCTTGCCCAGAATTGCCTGGAATGGCTCTACATGGAATTTCCTTGCCTGGAATTGCCTGGAATTTTCTTGCCTAGAATTGCCTTTTTTAGAATTGCGTAGAAATGCTTTCCTGAAATAGCCTTGCCTGAAATTTGCTTTAATTGCGTTGCCTGAAATTGCCTGGAATTGCCTCGCCTGGGGTTGCCTTGCCAGGAATTGATTGGAATTGCCTTTCGTGTAATTTTCTTGCCTCGAAATGCCTGAAATTGCCTTGCCTGGAATCGCCTGGAATTGTCTTTTTTGGAATTGCCTTCCCTATAATTGCCTGGAATTAATTTGCCTGGTATTGCCTTTGCTGGAATTGCCTTTTCTTCAGTTAAGTAGAATTTCCTTGCGTGGAATTGTTTTGTCTGAATTTCCCTGGAATTGCTTCACCTGAAATTGCTTTGCCTGGAATTGATTGGACTTGCTTTTACTGAAATTGCCTTTCCTGGAATTGCCTTACCCAGAATTTTCTGGCCTGGAATTGCCTTTTCTGAAATTGCATAGAAATTCTTTGCCTGAAATTGTTTTGCATGGAATTCCCTTTAATCGCATTGCCTAAATCTGCCTCGCCTGAAATTGCTTTGCCGGTAATTGATTGGAATTGCTTTTACTCTCATTGTCTTGCTTAGAAATGGCTGGAATTGCTTTGCCTCGAATTCCCTGGAATTGCCTTGTCTCGGGTTGCCTGAAATTGACTTGCCTGAAATTGCCTTTTCTGGAATTGCTTGAAAATTTCTTGTTTGGAATTTCCTTGCCTGAAATTGACAGCCCTGGAATTTCCTTGCCTTGTATTACTTTGCCTGGAGTTGCCTGGAATTGTTTTGCCTGGAATAGCCTTGCCTGGAAATGCCTATAATTACCTTGGCTGTAATCGCTTTGCCTGGAATTGCCTGAAAATACGATGCCTGGATGATTCGTGTCTGGAATTGCCTGGAATTGACTGCCATGGAATTGCCTTGCCTAGAATTGCCTTGCCTGAAATTGCCTTTCCTAGAATTCCCTGGAATTGCCTTGTCTGGAATTGCATTGCGTGGAATTGCCTGAAGTTTCCTTGCCTGGAATTGCCATTTCTGAAATTTTCTGAAATTGCCTTTCCTGGAATTGCCTGGATTGCCTTGCCTGGTATTGCCTGGAATTGCCTTATCAAAAATTGTTTTGCCAAGAATTGGCTTGCCTGGAAGTGCCTTTAATTGCCTTGCTTCGAATATTTTGCCTGGAGTTTCCTTGTCTGCAACTACCTGGAGTTGCCTACTCTGGATTTTCTTTCCCTGAAATTTTCTTGAATTTCTTTGCCTAAAGATGCCTTGCCTAAAATTGCCTGGAATTGCATTACTTGTAATTGCTTTGCCTGGAATTTTCTAGAACTTTCTTGCCTGGAATTGCCTTGCCTGGCTTTTTATGGATTGCCTTGACTGTAATTGCCTTGGCTGGATTTAGCTAGAATTGTTTTGTCTGGAATTGCTCTGCCTTGAATGGCCTACAATTGCTTTTCCTGGAACTGCCTTGACTGGAATTGCTTGGAATTGCATTGCCTGGAATAGTCTTTCCTGGAATTGCCTGGAATTGCCTTGACTGAAATTGCCTTTCCTGGAGTTGCCTGGAAATATTCTGACTTATTAGTTGTGCCTGGAATTGTCTTTACTGAAATTGCCTTGCCTGGAATTGCCTGGAAATATCATGCCTTATTAGTCGTGCTGGGAATTGCCTAGAATTGCCTTTTCTAAAATTTCCTTGCCTTGTTTTGGATAAAATTGCTTTGCCTGAAATTGTCTTGCCTGGAATTGCCTCACCTGAAATGTCTTCACCTGAAATTGATTGGGCTTGCCTTTATTGGAATTGCCTTGCCTGGAATTGCCTGAAATTGCCTTGCCGGGAATTGCCTTGCCCAGAATTGCTTGCCTTAAATTGCCTCGAATTGCCTTGCCTGAAATTGCCTAAAATTGCTTTACTTGGAATTTTTTGCCTCGAATTGCCTGGAATTTACTTGCTTGAAATTGACTTTTTGGGAATTGCAAGAAAATGCCTTTCCTGGAATTGCCTTACCTGGAATTCCCTTAAATTGCCTTGCCTGGAATTGCCTCGCCTAAAATTGCCTTGCTGGTAATTAATTGGAATTGCCTTTTCTGTAATTGTTTTGCCTGGAATTGCCTTGCCTGGAATTCCTTTGCCTGGAGTTGCCTGGAATTCCTTTGCCTGGAGTTGCCTGGAATTGACTTGCCTGGAATTGCTTTTTTCTGAATTTTTTTGCCTGGAATTTTCTGGAATTGCTTTTATGAGAATTGCCTTGCAAGTAACTGCCTTGCCTGTAATTGCCTTGCTTTGAATTTTCTGGAGTTCCCTTGCCTGCAATTGCCTTATTGGAAATTGCCTGGAATGGCCTTGACTAAAATTACCTTGCCTGGAATGGCCTTTTTTAGAAATTGTGTGGAATTTTGTTGCCTGCAATTGTT
The DNA here is from genome assembly GCA_004024885.1 of Saguinus imperator. Taxonomy (NCBI): domain Eukaryota; kingdom Metazoa; phylum Chordata; class Mammalia; order Primates; family Cebidae; genus Saguinus; species Saguinus imperator. The sequence continues at coordinate 11,781 of PVHO010007762.1, read as the reverse complement.
TTATCTGGAATTTTCTGTAATGGCCTTGCCTGTATTTACCAGGCCTGAAATTGTCTTGCCTGGAATTTTCTAAAATGGCCTTGCCTGAAATTGCCTTCCCTAAAATGGCCTTTTTTGGAATTGTGTGGAATTATTTGCTTAAAATTGCCTTATCTGTAATTGCCTATAATGGCCTTACCTGGAAGAGCCATCCTCGAATTGCCTGGAATTGCATTGCCTGGAATTGCATCTCCTACAATTGCTTGGAATTGCCTTGCCTGGAATTTTCTTGTTTGGAATTGCCTTGCTTTTAATTGCGTGGAATTGCATTTCCTGAAATTGCCTGGAATTGCTCTTCCTGAAATTGCCTTGTGTAGAATTTTCTGTAAATGTTTTTCCTGGAATTCCCTTGCATATAATTACCTGGTATTGCCTTGCCTTGAAGTTCCTGTCTTGAAATTGCCTGCTATTCCATGCAAGGCAATTCAGGCAAATCCAGGCATGGCAATTTCAGGCAAGGCAATTCCAGGAAAGGCAATTCCAGTCAAGGTGATTCCAGTATAGGCAAGTCCTAACAATTCCAGGCAAGGCAATCCCAGGCGAGGCAATTCCAGGCAATTACAGACAAAAAAATTCCAGGCAAGGCAATTTTAGTTAATTCAAGGCAAGGTAATTCCAGAAAAAAAAAGTTCCAGGGAATCCAGAATGCCTGGAATTGCCTTGCCTGGAATTGCATTGCCTACAATTTTCTAGAATTTCTTTCCTTGGATTGCCTTATTTGGAATTGTTCTTAATTGCCTTGCTTCGAATATCGCTTTCTGGAATAGCATTGCCTCGAATTGCCTGAATTGCCTTGCTTGGAATTTTTTGAAATTGCCTTTCTTGTTTTTGCCATACCTGGAATAGCCTGGAATTGACTTGTTTAAAATTTTCTTGCCCAGAATGCCTGGAATTTCCTTGCCTGGAATTGCCTAGCCTGGAATTTCCTTGCCTGGAGAATTATGCATACCGGCTAATACTCAAAACAATATTACATATGTCCTGTCATTCAGAGCTTCACTGAATAAGAAATACCTGTAAAGTAGTCGGAAGTCGATTTCATATAGCCACACAGTCAGAGTCTCACTGAATACTATACACCAGGAGAAAAGTCAAGATTCTATTTCTTATGGCCATTCTTTCAGATCCCAATTTAAAAATGCACTCATGGGAGTACTCCAGAATCTCTTTCAGAGCCACTCATTCAAAGCCTCATTGAATAATACACATCTATGGAAATGTCAGGAGTGTATTTCACATTCGCACTCATTCAGAGCCTCAGTGAATCATACATACATGGGGAATACTCATGAGTTTATTTCATATAGCCAATAATTCAGACAATCATGAAATAGTGCACACTTATGAAATAGTCTGAAGTCTATTTGATATGATGGTTCATTCAGTGCCTCAGTGGACAATGCACACCTGAGAAATAGTCAGGAGGCTATTTTATGTAGACACTCATCTATAGCCTTAGAAACTAATACACATCTGGGGAACAGTCAGGAGTCTATTTCTTGTGGCCACTTTTTCGGAAACTTACTGAATGATACACATCTGGCAAACAGTCAGGGTCTATGTCATATTGCCACTCAATCAGAGCATTACTGAATAATGAACGCCTGGTAAATAGTCAGGATTCTATTTCATATGACCATTGATTAAGAGTCTTATTGAATAATGCACACATGGGCAATAATCAGGAGGCTATGTCATATGAACACTCATTCAGACCCACACTGAATAATGCACAACCATGGAGTAGCCAGAAGTGTATTTCATACAGCCACTGATTCAGAGCCTCAGTGAATAATACACACCATGGAATAGTCAGGATTCTTTTTCATATGGCCACATACTCATAGCTTCAGTGAATAATGCACAAATGTACAGTACTCAGCAGTCTATTTCATATAGCCACACATTCAGAGATTCACTGAATAATACAAACATGAGAGATAGTCAGCAGCCTATTTCAAATGACCACTCATGCAGAGCTTCACTGAGTAACACACGTGGCTAAAAGTTAGGAGTCTACTTTACATAGCCACTCATTTACAGCCACAGTGAATAATGCACTCTGGAGAATAGACACTAGTCTATTTTATATGGCTACAAAATTAAAGCCTGAATGAGTAATGCAAAGCTTTGGAAAAGTTAGTAGTCTATTACATATTCCCACTTACTCAGAGTCGCAGTCAAAAATACACACCTGGAGAATAGTCAGGAGTCTATTTTATATGTCACTAACTCAAAGTCTCCTTAAATAATACACACCTGTGGACTAGAACAGAGATTATTTCATATGGCCAAACTTTTAGAGCCTCAGTGAATAACGCATACCTGGAAAATACTCAGGACGTTATTACATATTGCCTCTCATTCAGAGCCTCATGGAATAGTGCACACCTGGAGAATTCCCAAGAGTCTATTTGTAATGGCAATGCATTCAGAGACTCTGTGAATAAAACACACCTAGGGAATAGTAAGGAATCTTTCCAAATGGTCACATATTCAGAGCCTTAGTGAATAATGCACAACTGGGGAATAATCAGTAGTCTGTTGCTTATGCTGACTCATTCAGCCCTTCAGTGAATAATGCACGTCTGCCGAGTACTGAGAAATCTGTTTCATATGGCCACTCATTTCGAGACTCACTGAATAGTATACACCTGGGAAAAATTCAGGAGTATATTTCACATGGCCACTCGTTCAGAGGCTCAGTGAATAATTCTCACCTGTTGAGTACTCAGGAGTCTTTTCCACACTGAATGATAGGTACCTTGGGAATAGTCAGGATTCTGTTTAATATTATGAGGCTGATTATGAGCCTCTGTGAATAACACATGTCTGTGGAGTACTGAGAAGACTGATTCACATCACTTCCCATTCTGAGATTCCCTGAATAATACACACGTGTGGAATAATCAGAAGTCTATTTCATATGGCCACTAATTAGGACCCCCAAGAAATAATACACAAGTCGGAAAAAGTCAGTAGTCTACTTCATATGGCCACTCAGAGTATTGCCTGAAATTGCCTTGCCTGGAATTGCCTTGCCTGGAATATACTTGCCTAAAATTGCATTGCCTTGAACTGTCTTTTCTGAAATTGCCTTGACTTAAATTGTCTCGAATTGCCTTGCCTAGAATTGCCTTGCCTGAAATTGCCTTGCCTAAAATTGCCTAAAATTGCCTTGCCTGGATTTGCCTGGAACTGCTTTACCTGGAATAGCCTTGCCTGGAAATACCTGGAATTGCCTTGGTTGTAATTGCTTTTCCTGGAATTGCCTGTAAATACCATGCCTGAAATATTCATGCCTGGAATGGCCTGGAATTGACTTCCCTGGAATTGCCTTGTCTGGAATGGCCTAGAATTGCCTTGCCTAAAATTGCTTTTCCTGGAGTTGCCTGGAATGGCTTTGCCTGGAGTTCCCTGGAATTAGCTTGCCTGGAATTGCCTTGCCTGGATTTGCCTGGAACTGCATTGCCTGGAGTAACCTTGCCTGGAAATGTCTGGCCTGGAATTGATTTGGCTAAAATTGCCTGTAAACACCATGCCTAAAATATCCCTGCCAGGAATTGCCTGGAATTGACTTCCGTGGAATTACCTTACATAAAATTGCTTAAAATTGCGTTGCCTGAAATTGCCTTTTTTGAAATTTCTTGGAATTGCCTCGCCTGGAATGGCCTTACCTGAAATTACCTGGAGTGGCCTAGCCTGGATTTTCTTTCCCTGAAATTTAATCAAATTAATTTGCCTGTAGTTGCCTTGCCTGGAATTGCCGTGCCTGGAATTGCCTTACCCGGAATTTTCTGGAACTACATTGCCTGGAATTGCCTAGCCTGGAATTTTCTGGATTGCCTTGCCTGTAATTGACTTGGCTGGATTAGCCTGGAATTGTCTTTCCTGGAATTGCCTTGCCTTGAATGGCCTCCAATTGCCCTGCTGGGAATTGCCTTGCCTGGAATTGCATGGAATTGCCTTGCCTAAAATAGCCATGCCTGGAATTGTCTGGAATTACCTTGACTGAAATTGTCTTGCCTGGATTTGCCTGGAATTGTTTTGGCTGTATTTTTTTGCCTAAAATTGCCTGGAAATACCATGCTGAAAATTTCTGTGTCTGGAATTGCCTGGAATTGCCTAAATATGCCTTGCCTAAAATTGCCTTTTCTGGAATTTTCTTGAATTGCCTTGCCTGTAGTTGCCTGAAATTGCCTTGCCTGCGTTTCCTGGAATTGCATTGCCTGAAATATCTTTGCCTGGAAATGCCTGAAATTGCCTTGGCTGTAATTGCTTTGGCTGAAATGCTTTAGATATACCATGCCTGGAATATCCGTGCTTGGAATTGCCTGGAATTGACTCCCCTGGAATTACCTTGCTTAAAATTGCCTTTCTGAAAATTGACTTGAATTGTCTTGCCTGAAATTGCCTTGCCTGGAATTTCCTGGAATTGCCAAGCCTGGAATTGTCTTTCCTGGATTTGCCTGGAATTGCCTTGCCTGGAATAGCTTTGCCTGGAAATGCCTGAAATTGCCTTGACTTTAATTGCTTTTCCAGAAATGTTTTGGAAATACCATGCCTGGAATATTTGTGCTTTGAATTGGCTGGAATTGACCTCCCTGAAATTTTCGTGCCTGGAATTGCCTGGAATTGCCTTCCCTGTAATTGCCTTGCCTGATATTGCTTGAAATTTACTTGCCTCGAATTGCTTGCCTGGAATTGCCTGAAGTTGCCTTGCTTGGAATTTCCATTTCTGAAATTGCCTGGAAATGCATTGCCTGGAATTGCCTTGCCAAAAATTTGCTTTAATTGCCTTGCCAGGAATTGTCTTGTTTGGAATTGCCTTGCCTGTAATGGCCCTACCTGTAACTGCCTTGCCTGAAATTGCCTTGCCTGGAATTGTCTTGCATAAAGTGGCCTGGAATTGTCTTGCCTGAAATTGCCTTTTTTGTAATTACTTGAAAATACCTTGCTTAGAATTGCCTTGCCAAGAATTTTTATAATTGCATTTCCTGAAATTGCATTGTTTGGAACTGCCTTGCCTGGAATTGCCCTGTTTTAAATTCCCTTGTCTGGAATTGCCTTGTCTGGAATTGCCAGGAATTGCTTTGCCTGGAGTTGCCTTGCCTGGAATTGCCTTTAATTGTGTTGCCTCGAATATCCTTGCCTGGAATTGTCTTGAAAGGAATTTCCTGAAATTGTCTTCCCTGGAATTGCCTTGCCTGAAATTGCCTGAAGTTGTTTTGCCTGGAATTGCCTTTTCTGGAATATCCTCGAATTTTCTTGCCTAGAGTTACCTTACCTCAAACTGCGTGGATTGCCTTGACTGGAATTGCCTTGGCTGGAATTGCCTGGAATTGACTTGACAGAAATTGGCTTGCCAGAAATTGCCTGGAATTGCCTTGACAGAAATTGCCTTGCCAGAAATTGTTTTGCCTGGAAGTCTGTTTAATTACCTTGTCTCGAATATTCTTGCCTGGAATTGCCTTGCCTGAAATTTCCTGGAGTTGCCTTGCCTGACATTTATTTCCCTGGAATTTCCTCAAATTACTTTGTCTGGAGTTGCCTTGTCTGGAATTGCCTTGCCTGGAATGGCTTTGCCTGAAATTTTTTGGAATTTTCTGCCTAGAATTGTCTTGCCTGAAATGGCCTGCAATTTCACTGCCTGGAATTGCCTTGCTTGAAATTGCCTTGCCTGGATTTGACTTGCCTGAAATTGCATTGCCTGAAATTGCCTGGAAATACCATGCCTGATATGCCATGCTTGCAATAATCAGAAATTCTTTTTTATGGAATTGCCTTACTTTGAATTGCCTAGAGTTGCCTTGCATGGAATTTCCTTGTCTGGGGTTGCCAGGAATTGCTTCACGTAGTATTGCTTTGCCTGGAATTGATTGGACTTGTCTTTACTAAAATTGCCTTACATGAAATTGCCTGGAATTGTCTTGCCTGAAATTTCCTTGCCTAGAATGCCCTTGCCTGGAATTGCCTTGGATTGATTTGCCTGGAATTGCCTTGGATTGACTTGCCTGGAATTGCCTTGCCTGGAATTGCCTGGAATTGCATTGCCTAAAATTGCATGGCCTAGAGTTACCTAGAATTGCCTTGCTTGTGTTTCCTGAAATTTCCTTTTCTGGAATTGCCTAAAAATGTCTCACCTGGAATTGCATTGGCAGGAATTGGTTTAATTGCATTGCCTGGAATTGCCTTGCTTGGAATTGTTTATTTTTGGAATTGCCTTGCCTGTGATTGTCTGGAATTGCCTTTTCTGTATTTGCCTTGCCTGGAATTGCCTTACCTGTAATTGCCTAGAATATCCTTGCTTAGAGTTTTCTAGAATTGCCTTGCCTTGAGTGTCCTGAAATTTCTTTGCCTGAAATTGCCTTATGTGGAATTAGCTAAAAATGCCTTGCCTGGAATTGCCTTGCCAGAAATTGATTTAATTGCATTGCCTGAAATTGCCTTGTTTGAAATTGCCTTGCCTGGAATACCCTTGCCTGGATTTACCTGAAATTGCCTTGCCTGGTATAACCTTGTCTGAAAATGCCTAGAATTGCCTTTTCTGTTATTGCTTTGCCTGGTATTGCCTGGAAATTCCATGTTTGGAATATCCGTGCCTGGAATTCCCTGGAATTGACTTCCCTAAAATTGCATTGCCTGGAATTGCCTAAAATTGCCTTGCCTAAAATTGCCTTTCCAGAAATGTCCTGGCATTGCCTTGCCTGGAATTGGCTTGCCTGGAGTTGCCTGAAATTGCCTTGCCAGGAATTGCTTTTTTTGGAATTGCTGATAAATACCTTGCCTGGAATTGACTAGCCTAAATTTTGCTTTAATTGCCTTGCCTGGAATCGCCTGTAATTGCCTCACCTTGGATTGCCTTGCCTAGAATTGATTGGAATTTCCTTTTTTGTAATTTTCTTGCCTGAAATTGCCTTGCCTGAAATTGCTTGGAATTTCCTTGCCTAAAATAGTCTTGTCTGGAATAGCCTTGCCTGAAATTGCTTTCCCTGAAAATATCATGCCTTATTTACCATGCCTGGAATAACCTGAAATTGCCTTTTCTGAAATTGCCTTGCCTTGAATTGCATAGAAGTTCCTTGCCTGAATTTTTTTGTCAGTTATTGCCTGAAATTGCCTAATCTAAAATTGCCTTGCCTGGAATCATTTGCTCTTGCCTTTTCAGGAACTGCCTTGTCTGGAATTGCCTTGCCTGGAATTCCTTCAAATTGGCTCACCTGGAATTGCCTGGAATTGCTTATTTTGAAATTTCCTTGCCTGGAATTTCCTGGAACAGCTTTTCCTGGAATTGCCTTGCCTGTAATTGCCTTGAGTGGAATTGCTTGGAATTGCCTGGACTGAAATTTTTCTGCCTTGAGTGGTCTACAATTTTTCTGCCTGCATCTGCCTTGCCTGAAATTGTTTGGAATTGTTTTGCCTAGAATAGCCTTGCCTGGAATTGCCTGGAAAAGAATTGCTTGAAATTGCTTTGCCTAGAATTGCCTGGAAATACCATGCCTGATTTGCTGTGACTGGAAATGCCTGGAATTGCCTTGGCTGTAGTTGCTTTGCCTAGAATTGTCTTGAAATATTTTGCCTGGAATATCCGTGCCTGAAATTGCCTCGAATTGACTTCCCTGGAATTTTCTTGCCTGAAAGTCTATTTTCTGGAATTTCCTGGAATTGCCATGCCTGGAGTTGCCTGAAATTGTGTTGCCCAGAATTGACTTGCCTGGAATTGCCTATTTTGCAATTTCATAGAAATGCTTTTTCTGGTATGGCCTTGCCTGGAATTCGCTTCAATTGTGTTGCCTGGAATTGCCGTGCCGGGAATTGATTGGAATTGCCTTTCCTGTAATTGTCTTGCTTAGAAATGCCTGGAATTGCCTTGCCCAGAAATGCCTGAAATTGCCTTTCCAGGAATTGCCTTGCCTGGAGTTTCCTGAAATTTACTTGCCTGAAATTGCCTCTTCTGGAATTGCCTGAAAATACCTCTCCTGGAATTTCCTTGCCTGAAATTGCCTAGAACTGCCTTGCCTGAAATTTAAAATCCTGGAATTTTCTAAAATTGCCTTGCCTTTTATTGATTTGCCTGGAATTGCCTTGCCTGAATTTGCCTGGAATTGCCTTGCCTGGAATAGCCTTGCCTGGAAATGCCTTGAATTGCGTTGGCTGTAATTGCTTTGCCTAGAATTGGCTTGAAATACCATGCCTGGAATATCCGTGCCTGGAATTGCCTGGAATTGACTTTCGTGAAATTGCCTTGCCTAGAGTTGCCTAGAATTGTCTTGCCTAAAATTGCCTTTTCTGAAATTGCCTAGAATTGCCTTGCCTGGAATTGCTTTACCTAATATTGCATTGCCTGGAATAGCAAGAAGTTGCCTTGCCTGTTATTGCCATTTCTGGGATTTTCTGGAATTGCCTTGCCTGGAATTGCTGTGCCTGCTATTGCTTGGATTGTCTTGCTTGGTATTGCCTTGAATTAAATTGTCAAAAATTGTTTTGCCAGAAATTGCCTTGCCTGGAAGTGCCTTTAATTGCCTTGCTTCAAATATTTTTGACTAAATTTTTCTTGCCTGACATTGCCTGAAGTTGCCTATTCTGGATTTTCTTTCCCTGAAATTTTCTCGAATTTCTTTGCCTGAAGATGCCTTGCCTGGAATTGCCTGGAATTGCCTTGCTTGTAATTGCCTTGCCTGAAATTGCCTTGCCTGAAATTTTTTGGATTGCCTTGCCTGTAATTGCCTTTCCTGGGATTTTTTGGATTGCCTTGCCTGTAATTGCCTTGGCTGGAATTGGCTGGAATTGCCTTGATTGAAATTGCCTACAATTGTTTTGCCTGGAACTGCCTTGTCTAAAATTGCCTGGAGTTACCTTGCATAGAATAGCCTTGCTTGAAGTTTCCTGGAATTGCGTTGACTGAAATTGCCTTGCCTGGAATTGCCTGGAAATACCATGCCTGATTAGTTGTGCCTGAAATTTTCTGGAATTTTCTTGACTAAAATTGCCTTGCCTGAAAATGCCTGGAAATACCATGCCTGATTTGTCGTGCCTGGAATTGCCAGAAATTGCTTTTACTAAAATTTCCTTGTTTCGAATTGGGTAGAATTGCCTTGCGTGGAATTGCCTGGAATTGCCACACCTAAAATTGCTTTGCATGGAATTAATTGTACTTGCCTTTCCAGAAATTGTTTTTCCAAGAATTGCTTGCCTGTAATTGCTTCAAATTGCCTTGCCTGAAATTGTCTGGAATTTCTTTACCTGAATTTTTTTTGCCTGGAATTGCCTGGAATTTTCTTGCCTGGAATTAACTTTTTTAGAATTGCGAAGAAAGGCCTGGCCTAAAATTGCCTTCCCTGGAATTGCCTGGAAATGCCTTGCCTGGAATTGCCTGGAATTGCCTCGCCTGAGATTGCTTTGCAGGGAATTGATTGGAATTGCCTTTTCTGTAATCATCTTGCCTGGAATTACCTTGCCTGTAACTTCCTTGCATTGAGTTTCTTGAAATTGACTTGCCTGAAATTGCCTTTTATGGAATTGCCTGGAAAAGCCTTGCCTGGAATTGCCTTACCTGTAATTGCCTTGCTTGGGATAGCCTAAAATTGCCTTTCCTGGATTTGCCTTTTCTGGAATTGCTTTGCCTGGAATTGCCTTTCCCAGAATTCCTGGAATTGCCTTACCTTAAATTGCTTTTTTTGTAATTGACTTGCTTGGGATTGCCTGGATTTGCCTTTTCTATATTTGCCTTTCCTGGATTTGGCTAGAATTGTCTTGCCTAAAATTACCTTACTGGAATTTCTGGAATTGCCTTGCCTGGAATGGCCTTTTATGGAGTTGTCTGGAATTGCCTTGCTTAGATTTCCCTGGAATAATATTTTTTGGTATAGCCTTGATTGGAAATGCCTGGCATATCCTTGGCTGTAATTGCTTTGTCTTTAATTGCCTGGAAATACCTTGCCTGAAATATCTGTGCCTGGAATTACCTGGATGCCTTGCCTGGAATTGCATTGCCTGGAATTGGTTTTAATTGTTTTGCCTGTTATTGTCTGAAATTGCCTCACCTGGGATTGCCTTTCCTGGGATTGCCTGGAATTGCCTTTTCTGTATTTGTCTTGTCTGGATTTGCCTTGCCTAAAATTGTCTTTCTCAGAATGCCTAGAATTGCCTTGCCTGGAATTGCCTGGAATTACTTTCTTGGAATTTCCTTTTTTACAATTCCCCTTAATTGCCTTGCTTTGAATATTCTTGCCTGAAATTGCCTTGCCTGTAGTTGCCTGAAGTTGCCTTGCCTGTAATTGCCTGAAGTTGCCTTGCCTGGAATTGCCTTACCTAGAGTTTCCTGAAATTGCTTTGCCTTGAGTTGCCTGAAATATTCTTGCCTAAAATTGCCTTTTATGGAATTGCCTAGAAATGTCTTGCCTTTAATTGCCTTGCCAGAAGTTGGTTTAATTGCATTGCCTGAAATTTCCGTGTTTAGAATTGCCTTGCCTCGAATTGCCTTTCTTATATTTACCTGAAAATGCCTTGCCTGGTATAGCCTTGCCTGGACATGCATGGAATTGCCTTGGATGTAATTGCGTTGCCTGGAACTGCCTGAAAATTCCATGCCTGGATTATCCATGCCTGGAATTTCCTGGAATTGACTTCCCTGGAATTCCCTTGCCTTGAATTGCCTAAAATTGCCTTGCCTGGAATTGGCTTGCCTGGAATTGACTGACATTGCATTGCCAGGAATTGCCTTTTTTATAATTGCCGATATGTACGTTGCCTGAAATTGCCTTGCCTAAAGTCTTTAATTGTCTTGCCTGAAACTGTTTGTAATTGTATCTCCTCAGATTGACTTGCCTTGAATTGATTAGAATTGTCTTTTCTGTAATTGCCTTGCCTGAAATTGCCTGGAATTGCCTGAAATTGCCTTGTCTGAATTGCTTGGAAATACCATGCCTGATTTGCCTTGCCTCTAATTGCCTTGCCTGGAATTGCATGGAATTGCCTCGCCTGTGATTGCCTTGAAGGGAATTAATTGGAATTGCCTTTTCTGTAATTTCTGTAATTTTTTTTTGCCTGGAATTGCCTGGAATAGCCTGTAATTGCCTTCTCTGGAATTTTTTTGCCTGGAGTTGCCTGGGATTGACTTGCCTGGAATTGTCTTTTCTGGAATTGCCTTGCCTTGAATTGCATAGATTTGCCTTGCATGGAATTGCCTGGAATTTCCTTTTCTGGAATTACCTTGCCTGGAGTTGTCTGAAATTGACTTACCTGGAATTGCATTCTTTGGAATTGCCATTCCTTGAATTGCATTGAATTGCCTTGACTGGATCTGCCTTGCCTGGATTTTTCTGAAATTGCTTCGCCTGAAATTGCTTTGCCTGGAATTTATTATACTTGCTTTTTCTAGAAATGCCTTGCCTGGAATTGCCTGGCATTGCCTTGTCTGGAATTGCCTTGTGAGAAATGTTTTTTCTGAAATTTCTGGAATTGCCTGAAATTGCCTTGCCAAAAATTGCCTTGCCTGGAGTTGCCTAGAATTTTCTGAAAATGCCTTGTTTGAAATTGCCTTGCCTGGAACTGCCTAGAATTGACTTGCCTGAAGTTGACAGTCCCAGTATTTTCAGGAATTGCCTTGCCTTGTATTGCTTTGCCTGGAGTTGCCTGGAATTGCCTTGCCTGGATTTGTCTGGAATTGCCCTGCCTGGAATAGTTTTGCCTGGAAATGCCTGGAATTGCCTTGGCTGTAATTGCTTTTTCTGGAATGACCTG